>WUQG02004444.1:0-12183 GCA_011317285.2 Androctonus mauritanicus | reverse complement strand
TTTAAGTATTTTTTGTTTTTAAAAGGGGAGTCCTTTGTATTAATATTTTTGATGGAAGTTTTTTAATTTATAAAAAAAAAAAAAAAAAAATTAAAATTTATATAGAGTACAGTTTAGTAAATATAATATTAGTTGCAATTAATGTAAGTTTTATTTAATCTCAGTTTTTAACAGTTAATTTTACTGATTAAACTATTGATATTACAGATTAGCATACAGTGTATATTTGTACTGTTTATTCAGATATTTTAATTATTTATGCAACAGTTCCATGAATGTAATTTTATCCCGAAGTTGTTTATGCTGTCTTGTTTATGTTTTATTGAAGAAAAGAAAACTCAACGTGAAAACATAATTTATAAAATAACAAACTGGTTTTAATGTTTCATATCTCTATAAATATTTTTTTGAATTATTTTAAGAATGATATACAGACGTTCTTATTAGTTTTAAGATGATCTTATAGCAGTTAGTTTATCTAAGAAGAAATGTTTATGATAAATATTATTATTTAGTTAAAATTTTAAAACGTTTTAGGAATTATTTATAGAGATTTAGTTTATTATGTGTAAATATTATCTGATGCGAAAATGTCATTCTCTACCTGTTGCAAATGCTGAACAGTAACTTGTTGCATCATAAAAAATTTGTTAAACGTGGCGCCATCTGTTAGATTAATATGTGATAATTATTTTTTTATTGTTGGTAATTTATTTTAAATTTATAATTAATTGCATAATATAATAAAAAATTTTTATTAATTTAAAAAACATGTAATTTTTTTTTAATTATTTGTTAAGATATTTCAAAATTATCGTTTCATCAAAATTATTTTTATTTTATAAAAACGTGAATATTGTCTTATAACGAATAAAACAAGTAAACTTTTAATTTAAATAACATTTTAGATAATTAATAATCAAAGTTACGTTTTAATAATTAATTTTTTTATTATTGAAATAATTAAATAAAATTTTATGATTTTTTTGTTTATTTATATAAAATATGATTTTTTTTTTGTTTGAATAATTTAACGTTACAAGTTAATTTTAATATTTATCAACAGATGGCGTATATTTATTGAATAAATGATATAGTACTGAATATACAATTCATCAACACATACAGCAATGACGTACTTTAATACGTCATTAATAAAACGCAAATTCCACGTCATACTATGAAGGCGTCGTACGTAACTTCTACGCAAATATAAATTATACATAAATCAACAATTATTGTTATTTTATTTTATAAATTCGTGTTTATTTTTTATTCAATAATTGATCAAAAAATTATTGAATTAATCAAAATTTTTCTTTTAATATCAGTATATACAATAATATAATATTTATCGATTTTTAATCGATTCTTACAAATACTAAACAAGATAATACCGAATTGTATTTTTTATAATTATTTGTGCTTTTTTTTTTAAATATTTCTGTTTACTTACGACTAAATAATGAGGTAATCTGAGTGTTTTAGATTATTCTGTCAGAGTGATTTATTGTATAAATTAAAAATTTAATATATTAATCCTATTTCTACATTATAATTCAGTATAATTACGTCTCAACTATTAAGTAATGAAAGTAGGAATGCTTTCAGTATTGATGTGATTCGGTGGTTTAATGAGTGATGAATCTGTATGAGTGATATGAAGCGATGGATCAATCAGAAAACCTTTCATAGACTGGCTAGACCCGCAACAGTTTTTGCCAGTGTATTGAAGGATAAAGATCAATAAGTTAGTCACAGATCAACCTGAAATAAATGAAAAATGGATTTGATCTTCTATCCTTCAAGTGGAAAGGTATTATTATTGAATGCTTTCAGAAATGTTAACTTTGCGATGATCAAGAAATTCTTGATTAGGTATCTAATATCTTATTGGAATTAAACGTCTCTGAAAACAGGAAAAATTAAAAACTTTTTCCTATACAAAGTAGTTCATTCTTAGATAAAATTGCTAACAGTTACGACCCAGTTCTAATTATAAAAAATGATTTATCGGAAAACTTGAAATTAATGTAAAGATTTATGATTATTTATTTATCATATGATGTCAATGTCTTAATGAAATAAAAGCGTATTTCAAAGAATCTGAATCTTTCAAAAATTTAACATAGGAAAGTTAATTCAATAATATGCTAAGTTTCCTAAGAAATTTTTATATTTGTAGATTCTTGCTGCCTAAGTCTGTTTATTCTTGTTAATATACAGGATATTGAATAGGATATTTATCGATAAAATTTTATAAGAGTTTAATTCACAAGGCAGTATTAATATTTAATTATTTATGTAATTTTCAATTTATGCCTTCTTAATAGTTATATTATTAATAATGAAACTGTAGAAATTATGGATATTATTCTATATAAAATTTTCCATAAATATTAAATTGTAGAATATGCAAATAAAAAGAATATACAACAAAATATCAATTTACCTACATGCTCAATCATTACCCCATATAACGCAGCTTTTCCACTTCACAGAATTTTTTTTTTTTTTGTTCAAATTATGATTGAAGATATTGCTGCACTAACGAACATAACTGGGAAATTATTGATAAAATTTCTTAGATTGTTGAAATATTTTCTACGATATAATTAAATAATAATAATTGTGAAATTATTATTGCTGTTTTTTAATTTTTAACTATTAAAATTTAAATATCATTTTTAAAGCAGAATCAACGATATCGTGCTGATTTTAGGAATTATTCATTTAATATTTTTATTGATTATAATATTTTCAAAAGGACTATGGTTCATTTCATTATAAAATTTGGCAATCTCGTCAGATATTCTATAAACATAAAAAATAAGATTGAATCCCATAAATGCAATTAACAGATTAAAATCTTTCAATATATATATATATAAAAAAAAAAAATTAATAATAGTTTTAAAGCTTTAGAAAACTTACTTTGTTTTCACATAATTGAAAAATCCTTCTTTATTTATTAATATATCTCTATTACTGTAATTACACTGTATTTCTCATCGGCACTGAGAACAAATTAAAATTTGCTTTTAAGTAATTGATTAACTCATCTTAAAAAATTTGTCTTTTACTAGGGAAATTTTCCTTCACACTAATGGTTAGCAATTTGAATAATTTGATAATTGGCCGCAGATCAAATTGTTCTATGAACTTAACAGTTACACCAGTATAAAAATTTTAAAATAAAATTAGAAAATATAAATATACTAATTAAATTAACATGACAAAATGTAAACGGCTGAAGTAATTCGATTATTCGATGATATTGAAAGTGCAAATACAGTATTCTTAAGATCTTGTTCTTGTCAAAGTTTCATCCATTTACCCCCATTATGTAGTTTATTGTAATATAGCATATATTAAATTGCATTAAACTAATAATTATATCGCATAAGCAATTTATTAATCAAACATTAAAGAACAGAAATGGAAAACTTCATGAGGCAATTCATGGCATTTTAAATAAAGTTTTTTTTTACTTCACGTTAGTAATATTATTATGTATCATGATAGAGAGTAAAATGAATAACTGTAATTAGTTATAGAAAATCGTTATGAATCAGTCGTTATGAATATTTCATCAGATCTTTATGAATACTTAATCACTGATTACAAAAATGAGTAATCGTTTTAGTAAAATGTATTAGAGATGGTCCGACTTGTTTAAATTTAACTTAAATGATTATTGTCTTGAAGGAATACACTTGCAATAATATTACTTACGTATTTAACCTAATTTAATAGCAATATTCTAGAAATATAAAAATCTCTTATCAATTATCAATAAAGTTATATCTAAATATCCAATGTTTAGTAATTGCACTAAAATATTTATTTATTTTTTGCTGTGAACCGATGTTTATCCAATAAAATATTATTATTTTTTGATCTATGATGTGAAAATAATATATTCTTCTAGCAAAGTGTGTCCGGCATTGCCCGGGCATAGTTAGAAAACATATATAATAGACTCCCTCTTATGAAGTCTCACTTTCACCGGCCTCTACTTAAATCGGCCAAATTTTCGTTTGGTTTTCGTTTTTCTGTTTGGCAGTGGCCACTTTTATACAACCTAATACAGGCTAGTCAACATTCATGGTGGACTCATCCGGAAATTGAGGAAAGCTGATCAGTGGACTCCATGACTTTAGAGATGGATAAGTTTACAATAAACTATGTAGAAGTATCATTCATCCATATATTTCATTTATTATAGCATTTGGAATCAACTGGCTGATCACGATTACATCACATTGGCGCAATGATAAAGTCATCGTAACGTCACGCAGCCATAGATTTTGTGGAGTCATTCATTATTACGTCACAATGACGACAATATAATTAATTATAATGTTTCGAATTTATTGGCTTTTTGTGGCCAATTTTACTAGTTGATTTGGCCAGAATACTGTCACGATGACGTCATTCATCGTTACGCCATTGTGATATCATTTAATGTAGGGCTTCTCAAACTTTCCCACTTATCACCCCTTTTACCCAAGCAAATATTTTTGCGATCTTAGTATAGAGGTATATAAACTAGTAATACGAATTAAATTCATTACTTTTACATTGTTATTTGAAATTTTACGTTTGCAGACAATAAATCAAAGAAAATTTATTCGATAACAATTCTTTGGTATACATATGAATATAATTTTATCATGTATTAAAGACAAAGCCAAATAATCATACTAATGAGCTGGATATGCTTGTTTACTTTCTACATAGAGATTTAAATCTTGGATGAATATTTGTTACTGCAGGACGTAGAGCTTCTTCAACGTTTTACAGAGTTGATCGATTTTTTGATTTTATAAACGTTAATTATGCTGAAAAATGCCGCTTCGCATAAATACGTAGTACAAAATGTTAGAAGTATGTTTAGGGCCATTTCAGAAAGTTTTGGCTGTTTCACTATCATAAACTCATAGACATACTATATGTATAATGGTTTTGAATTAATTTTCGGTCGTTGCACGTCCAGAAATTTTTTAATTTTGCTAAAATTTCTGCGACCCCCAAATTTAGTTACGTACCCAATATGGGGTCACGACCCACAGTTTGAGAAGCGCTGACATAAGGGAAGCGTTTTATGACATCGCAATGATATCATATAATTCATTACAATATTTGGAATCCATTGGCTTTTCGTGGCCAATTTTATCAGTTGATTTGGCCAGCATACTACGTCGTGATGACATCATAGTGGCGTCATTCATTGTTACGTCATTGTGTTATTATACAACGGAAGCGTTTTATGACAATGTTATGCATCCTTACGTTAACGGACATCATTCTGGATTTACTCTGTAGCTATGACGTCATCCTGAATTTACTCATATCTTTGAAGAATTTAAATGAAGGCATTTTCGTTGTCATCTCACCCGTTAGAATGATTTCAACCTAGGAGATGAGAGTGGCAATGAAAATGAGGAGTGTAACCTATATTTCCTTCAAAGCCGCAGAAAATTTCTAGGTCAAGTTTGGTTCCAAGAGATCAAACGGAGCAAAATCTGTTGCAAGTGAACAGATAGACATAAAAAACATTGCATTTTATATATCACGATAAGTCTTTCATAATAGCATATCTAAAATTTGTGTTTTTCAGATATAATTAATTCTTAAATATTATGTGAAAATTTTACAGGGTTTTTCAAAAAGTATAGGGGAACCCGGGGCGGTACGGGGCACTAAGTTAAAAATAACTCTATAACAAAGACTGGGTTAGGAAAAGACACAATTTCTGTACCTACAGCTTATTCAGTATTTATTTAACAAACATGTCACACAAAAATGAAAAAAGTGCAAAAATAATGCGTTTTTTTAATTGTTGAACAAAATGTGTAGTTTTCCCCCATTCTGCCCCAGGGTTGGGGCAGAATGGATTAGGAATAAAAGTACAACATATAAGTAAAATTTTATTTATGCAAACACAATTTTTTTGATTATTAGTTTAAGTTTTGACAAAATTCACAAATCAATACTGTTTCATCATCTTCACTTTCGATTCCGGCACATGAGTTATGTAGGTAGGTAACTAGTTCTTGTTCATTCGTAAAAACATTTTTGAATTTTACCTCCGTTTTATGTACTTGATAATCAGGATTTTCCGTTTTCTTTTTTAACGTATCTTTCTAATGTGGTGAATTCGGAACGTCAAACTGATTTGACGCTTTTAAATATCCCATTTGACCTGAAATAACCGCTGCCATAACATTACTCATAGCTTCAGCTGACCATTCTTGTCTTTTTGTTGATTTCTTATAGTTTCGTATCATCTGAAATAAAAGGAAAAACTTACTTCAGTGACAAAAATTACGTTGAGTACAAAAATAATTTCATTTTTTAACGGGGTAGAACGGGGTAGTGCCCCGTTATGCCCCTCCCGTTCCGCCCCTGGAACCTTGTTTAGCTTAGGATCGTACTTATGCGTTACAACTAACTGTAAGTTTAAAACCGAATCAATCCCATTAAACTAGAGCTGATTATATGTACTTCCCACCTTCATTTAATCTTATTTGTACTGTAAACAAGTAAATATGACTTACCTTGAAGACCAATTCATCAAGTATTAGAAAAACTGGATCCAACCCAACTCGTCTACTGCTACAATTCACAAGCATCTCTATAACTGGACCAACATGCCTGACCGAGTTCCGCCCCAACATACACTGATAATTCCACATTTCTCCGATAGGTCACAGCCCTATATAAGGGCAGAACAAGTGCTGCCCCGTTGCGCCCTGGTACCCCGTGCTAAACCGGGTTCCCCTATATATTTTTTTAAATAAATTAATTCATACATAAATTTTTCATTCTTTAACCAAGGACATATTTAATAACGATTAATGTGATAATCGTTAGAAATAAAAGGAAAAATCATAAATTATCTTACTCGAATATATCTACTTAATTTGTCTAAAATTAGTTCAAACTAACAATTAGAAAATTTAAATTAGTTTAATGGTATACGTGTTTCTATAAAACTTTTAACAGGCTAGATTGACATTCGTGCTCTAAACCACATTATTTCTATGCACACCCCCATAATGTTTACAAAATTTACTAACGCCTCCACTTTAATATTCTGCAAATATGAAGAGGAAATATAAAAAATAAAATAAAACTCAGTATTATTGATTAGTATACAATCTTTATTGAATATTTTGGTAGGATTGCACAGATTGCAAAGCTCATAAAAAATATCAATCGATAGGGGGTCGAGGTATGCACTAATGAATTTGGGGTCAAGGATCAAAGGTTAACGCGATATAGATGCTGAAAGTTTCACAGTGCATATGGTTTGATACTGTGCTTCGATCAGATTGTTTTGGGCTGTTTGGTCCTCACAATTAAATTTTCCTGCTTTAGTTCTTCCTCCTTCTTTTGTTTCCTTGTTTAGTTTTCTTCCTGGTTGGAGGCCATCCGTTGTTTTTGTATTGTTTTGTCCTGTGGCCGCCTTTCTACTCCCTCTTTGGGCTTGCCCTTTGGGTTTGGCAGTCCGTCCAGACGTAGTCACTTTGGGTCTGGAAGTTTCCGGAATTCCATAAGCTGGGCTCTGTCTTCTTTTGTTTTTCTTTGGCTTTCGTGTTCTTTTTCTTTGATTTTGGCTCCCACCTGGGTTCTTGTGTCTGCTTTCTTTTCTTTTGGTTATGTCTTCTAAACATCATAACTTTTTACTCGCACAATGAAGTTTATCATACACAAAATACGCATTTTTAATAAATTATAAACCCACCTCTGGGTGTAGAAAAACACTTATATACACAACTTTTCGACTCCTTGGTACTCTCTTGAGAATGGGAAGGGGTCCACCTATAGCTTTGACTTTTTACAAAAAGAAAAAAAAGGAAGATACAGTAGGCCTACTGTGCTTCGCTTCGCTACAGTGTGAAGCGCGACCCGTCTCGTCCTCGTGATATGCTACCTATACTATCTAGATGAGTATATATCTTGTTAACCTTTGATCTTTGACCTCTAGTTTATTAGGGATATTTTGCATGTTTCGACCCCTCTATCGATCGATGCCATTTTTTCCGGGCTTTGTAATGTATGCAATCTTACCCATATTTTCATAAAGATGGATAATTATTAATTAAAGTTAAAACAGTAAATTCTATTTTATCTGATAGAATTTCTTCGCAGCAACAACTCTTATGCCCAGCATATGTACCAGATATCAAACTCACTAATGTTGTGTAGCTAAGATAATAATATGCAATGCATTACAAGCAACACAATAGCTGAATCATTCGCGCATCCTCACAATAGCTGAATAGCTCACAATAGCTCACAATAGCTAACACAATAGCTCACAATAGCCTTACAATAGCTGAATCATTCCAGCCGCGCATCACTCGCGTGCTCGCGATGCCTCTCTACCGCCACTTGCTACTTGACGCTCCTCTATAATAACTCAATCGCTCACTTTGAGAAACACTGCTTTAAACCATTCAAACTGTTATAAAATAAAATCTATCGTTAGTTGCATATATAATTTGATACAAAACAGAATTAAAATCTAAACAATAAAATTATTTCGTATTTATAATGTTATATTTCTTTATACAAGAATCATTTGCGATCCTTTCACGAAACCGGTAAAATATATGTTATGAAGTTTATCCGTCTGCATGTCGGTACGTAACTCGTGTAATTATTATCCGATACGAATGAATTTTGGAAATATTATTGAGAGCCATTCGGGGATTAATATTACCGAAAATAATTAAAGTGACATCGATATTTTCCTAGGAATACCGAGTCGAATTTTTGATTATTTTTAATTTTCAAAAAGTTTTAAATTTTAATGAGACACCAAAAATAGTTTAATAATAAATAAATGCATTTTTTGGAGTGCTCTAATTGATAACTGAAAGTGGTTCTGCTTTTCATAAAATTTTAATGGATTTTTTTTTTTTTTTTTTTAATCTTAAATCGCATTGATAGGTCTGCTTAAGAATTAGGCACACCTATACAGTAAATATGATGCAGAATGACCTTCAGTTAACAACTGCATCGCATTCTAAAAACTTATTTTATTGATTTTCTTAGTATTATTAAAGAAAGTCGTTTAAAAATACTTTTTACTACTCTAAAAAATCTCTGACAGTGTTGAAAAATAGAAAAAATATAAAAAAATTAAATACCGATCCAAATTTTTGCAAAATTTATATTACGTGTATCAATCTGGAAGCAATTATGATCCGAAAAATTATTTAATTTATACGTATACAATATAAATAATTATTGTTTTAGATTTTGTTTATAATGTATATAACTCGTTAATTAATTTATAATGAAGCCAGTGGCGTATCAAGGGGGAGGAGGGGCAGACTGCCCTGGGCCTCTGATCAGGGGAACCTCAGAAGAACTTTAAGTTTTACGTATATATACTTATATGTAGGAATATAAAAAGGGGCTTTGTATTCTGGAAGGATAATTACGTATAAATGTGTCGTGTTTATGTTTAAAAGTCTATGTTAGAAGCGCTGATGCTATAATTTTATAAGATATGAGAAATTTTTCGCCCCTCTAGCCATGCGCCAGCCCTTATACGACAGCCTGGGTATATAGCTCTATGTGTAGAAAATGGATGGGGCCTCATTCCAATTAGAAGGCTCCAAGGAGACTTCCGCCCTGGGCTTCGATAGCTATAGGTCCGTCATTGTACCTACCAAATCTAAAAAAACTCATATAAAATATCTTTATTACAATCATTCCGATTGCTTTTATTTAAATTATCGTTTATTTCTTTAACATTTTGCTCTATCCATAATAATCATAAATTTTAATAAATTAAACCTCTTTTTATTATTGAAATTAAATAAGTAACTAGAATTAATTATTAAAATTTAAACTAATGCACCAATGTTTGATATCGATTTTTTTCGGATTTATTTAAATGCAAGTTGTTTTAATACAATACTTGTTATAGATATATCAACTTAATACAAATAAATTTAATAATAAATTATCTACTGTTATATACAGCAATTAGATCTAAATATGATTATAGATCTAATAATTAACATAACATATAAACAAAGTCTGGTTTGTATCTTCATTTACTTATTTTCTAACAGAAATATGTTAATAAAACTTTCTTCTGTTGACTGTACATTTTTTTTGCATGTAATTTTCCTCCTAAAAACATGAAACCGTTTATTTTTTTACCATTTTACATTCCATAACTTTGAAGGAAATAAAGTTTAAAAGCAAAAAAATTTCGGATTAAGCATTAAAAAAATATTTAAAACGATGTATCACGTGATATTATTATTTGAATAAAATAAACAACCACGAAAATCCACAAGGAACATTGTTATTTAGATTTTAAACAGGATGGAAATCAGAATATTTTTTAAATCGCCATGAAAAATATTTTTAAAGACGCTATGATACATTCCTATTTAACATTTTACAAAAAAAAAAAAAAAAAAAAAAAAAACAGTACAGTAATTTAGTATATTTGATATGTTCCTAAATTATTAGTTTGAAACGAGATAAATTTTCCCTTGTGACTGTAGAGTCTAACAAAAGAAAAATTGGAATAAAAATTTTAAGAGATTAATCTTATGATTAATTAAAATCTTAAGAAATTAATGATTAGTGTGCGTTTTAATTGCTGTTGTGAGAAAAACTTTCCTAATCCCTAGTCCAATTTGATTCCTTTAACAAATTCTTAAAGTTCTATCTTTATTTTCTGAGGAATTATATGCGTATCGCATACGTATACCCACACACACACACCTACACATACTAAAAAAAAAAACAAAAACAACACATCTACACACAATATCTTTTACAATACATGCTAACAGTGAATATCAGTAAGATATTATAATAATAACAATGTTTATGCACAAATTTTTAACGTAAACATTTTGAATATATAAAAGATATTTATATCAGCGTTTAACGAAACAATATCTATTATTTATTTAATAATTATGATTATTAAAACAAATATACCAAACAAATATAATTAATTCTTGTAATAAAGCCACGTGTTAGCTAGCCATTTAAAAATATTTTTCAGTATCGAAATAATATTTTAATATATTAAAATTATAATTAAAATATTTCTCGATATCAAAACGAAATATATTTTTCTACAAACCGAAATTCAATTAGATGTTATAAACCTACACTTGACTTTTCAGTCTGAGATTCAGTATTTACAATAAAATATACCATTTTAAAAATTCAATTGACTGTTTTCACTGATAATGCCAAGATAAATATGAAAAAATTTTTCTTTTCTAAAGATATATTTAAAGATAAGATTTAATTAATAAAACAAAATTCTATATTTGGGATAGAGATTTTTACTTGAGAAAATCAAATAATATAAACAATGATCGTCTAGTCTTTTTTTATTTTTCTTCTGTTTTAATTATTTGTTTAAATATAGAAAATAAAAGACTGAACAAAGACATGTTTCCACATTTTAATGTTTCATTCATACTCTTCTTCGTATGAAAATAAATTCAATTATAAAATAAAACTTATTAATTTATTATCATTTTTTTTTAAAAATTAAAGACTGTTCTATAATTTCAATAGAAACTGACCAGAGACTAATATTTATTAATGGCAATGGGTTTATTTTATACTACTCTTCCATATGGGGGTTATGCGAAAGCTTGTCCCCGAAAGACCAAACGACACGCGCGAAAACCGAATTTGAAGACGAGGCGGGCAATCCGGATCCGTGTAGTATCCCACCGCAGGCTCCCAGTGACGTATGTGGGCACCACTGAAGCAGTCCCGATTTCGTATAGGCGTCCACAAGCGAGCCTCCAGTGACGGACCTGGGAACCACCAATGCGAGGTGATCCATTTAGTCCAGTGGTTCCCAACCTTTTTCTGGCCATGCCCCCACCCAGACAACTCTAAAATCTTGATGCCCCGTGACATGTAATTGTTATTATTCAAAAAGTGAACTCCTATTCACGTACCTGAATAGGGCATTAACTTGGTTTGTATAAGCTTCCAAAGAACATGGCATCCATGAAAGAGAAAAATGAAATAATGAAAGGACAGTTGAAATACTAAGAAAGAAATTTCTAAGAAATTGTTAAAAAAAAAAAATAATAATAATAATAATGACAGGAAGTAATATGAAAAAAAAGCAAAGGAATTTTCAAAATCGTCGGTAACATC
>WUQG02004433.1:0-12183 GCA_011317285.2 Androctonus mauritanicus | reverse complement strand
ATCTACTCTTTATGCTCTTTCAGATGACAAAATATCGGCAAAATCCCAGACACATCGGATGTGATGTTCCCTTGTTAGCTTAGTGGCAAATTCAACATTCCCTTTAAAATAAACATTTGAATGAAAAACTATGATATAAAGATACTGATTGAATACAAACTGATACTGAACAGTATTCTGTATTATAGCGGTGTTCAACCTGTTGATCATGGAGTGATTTCTGGTCAATCTCTTGTTTATTCTTTCTTACAAATTTAATTAAAAACTGAAATCATAATAATTTATCATTATTTTTTACTATTTTTTAAATTCTCTTTAAGTGTATTGCTATTGTTTATTTATTTTTCATTAAAATTGTCAAATCAATAATTTTCTTATTATTTGGAAGTATACACATGAAAAGTATTCAATATTAACTGATGTTGCACAAAAAATTTTGTCGTGTTTCAGATTGACATACTTATCACAATCACTTTTTCACATATGAACATCATAAAAAAAATCAAGAAAATGATCATTTGGATGATTGTCTACAATTGGCCACTTCTGTATATCATGCTTGACTATGAAAATATTGTGAGCTCCAAAGAATACCAAATTTCATATTAACTTTTTTTCTAATCAATCAACATTTCCTATAACTTATGAGTTTGTAATCAATCTGTTGTTTTTCTAACTTTGATTTTCCAAAATAGAAAAATAAATAATTTATTCCAATATATTTGATTTTATTTGTTGTATTAAAATAATTAAAAGTGATAAATACATTTTTAAATATACAAATAAAATTTTTAATTTCTCTAAAGTTTTTAGGGCTGGGAGAGTGGGTCCTCTGAAATGAGTGAGTATATTTAACTGCGTAGTTGTGGGTAATGAAATATCAGATTGGGGGAATGTGATCTACATAAGAAAGTAGATCACTAAATAACTTAGTATAGAAAAGTAGCTCACATAGTAAAGAAGATTGAACACTACTGTTGTATCATAATCAATAATAATTGTTTTAGCTAAGTAATTCTGTAAAAATGCAATAATAGTAATGCAGGTAAGTTATCTGTTGCCCCCTTACTTTAATACTTAGCACCATCTACTGATAATTATTGTCATAAAATAAATAAAAATGGTCCTAAAAAAGGACCAAAGATAAAAGGATAATGTAGAGACATGCCCATACTGATACTGACAAAATTTTATATCATATTCCTAAATATCTTTTTTAGATTTTAAATAAAAAAATAAAAAAACACACACACACACACACACACACACACTTGAACACAATCTGTATTTTATAAGTAATATAGATAGGAATACAGATGTACAAAATGTGCACAATGCATGCACAGCTGTACAAAATATATATAAAATGTGCACAGCTTAACATTTGTAAAACTGTACATCTATGTGCACATTTTGTTCATTTGTACACATTTTTCATACGGTTTTTTTACAGTACAACTATATACAAATTGTGCACATTTTGTACAAGTGTACATCTGTACTCCTACTGTATATATTTTGTTAAATTTTACATATTTTGTAAAATTATACTTATTTTGCATAAGGTTTTTATAACTGTATTATCCAATTGTGAGCATTTTGTATAAATATACATCTGTACATCTATTGTATATATTTTGTACAACTGTTCATCTATTGTTCATATTTTGTTCAATCGTATACATGTATAACTGCATTTTACACAACAGTACAATTGTAACTAAATTTACAATATTTTCTATAGTTTACAATCTACACCTATTGCATACACATACAACTGTACATATTTTATATAGCATATAAAATATAAAATGATCAACGTTGTACAAATGTAGAACTAAATCTAAAACTAATTGCATTATAAAAATAAAACAAATATACATATACAATACTTGTATAAATTACAAATTAACTTTTTATATAGTTTGTACAACTGTAGAGCTATAGCTATACAAATTTTATTGTAGAAATGTAAAACAAAGTGTGTTTTACAAAATAAAGCATGTTGCTATATAACTACATATCATTATTGGATACAAATGCATCATCATTTACTTCACAAATAGGCAGATATTATATTTTGTACTATTATTATATATAATATAGTAGTTTCTATAAAACAGTTATACTGAGAAGATTAAAGTATTACTGTGTAGGAGTTTGTACAATGATGACACAATATAGCAGTACAATATATACACTGTATACTTAATAAATATAATATCATAATTAGTAGTACAACTGTAGAATGATGATGCATAATTTAAGCAATTATTTTAACTAAACTGTTACTAATAATATAGTTTGTAAATAACAGCATATGAGATATTTGTTCGAAAATGAACTAAAAATATTTGTATTCTGTTCTTAATGCTGAAGATGGTTGTATACCGACCAAAAACATTCCATTAAAAAGAACTTTTACTTATTATTTTTAACTGTTGTTTAGTGCTGATGCATAATTGTATACATCAGTGATTCTTAACCTTTTCATAATCACGGAACACTTTTGATCATAAAAAAATTTGAGGAATACTATATCACTAAGATCATAAAACAAACAACAAAATATGCACGAATATCTATTTTACTAAAAATTATACATTATACATTAAATAACAGTAAAAAATATTAATTAAAAAGTGTATATTCTTAAAAACTGTAAGTAACTTTTTTAGAAAAATGGAACATTTTTAAATCAAGTTTAATGCAATGCCTGAGCTAATTGTCTTTTGCAGATCTGAGCAATGTCAGGTCTAATATGTGATAAAGATGCCCTCATTTCTTCATCAACATTCCTAAGTCTATAGATGTTACTATAAAATGGGAGGAAGCTGAATATATTAAGCCTATAAGGAAGCATATGCAACCTACTGTAATAGAGTCGCTAGAAATATTGAGAAGATCAAAAAGGGAGAGGTTGATTAACGATAAGCTAGCATGGGAACCTTCTATGGCTTGGAGATATGCTTTAGATAAGGAGGAGGTGCATTGAGTTATTAGTTATTTTATAGATAATGAACCGTAATCTGGAGGTAATTTATGAAGACAAAGGAAAGGGAGAGACATGCACTGTAGACAGAAGTATGAGGATATAAGTTGAGAGTAGTTTTCGCCAAGTGTCGCGTCTACCAAATGTGAAGATCTCGTGCCTAGGACTGGCCTATAGGACTAAACGTGCTACCATTTTATTGTATTGTATTTTATTTCATTTTGTTTTATTTAATTTATTTTATTTTCTGTTTGATTTTGTTTTACATACATTTCAATTTGGAATGTTTTTTAGCTTTATAATCCCGATTATATTTAAGTTAGAAGTTAAGAACCAAATTTTAAATGTTTAAAATAAGTGTTGTCATGGTTACGTTTTAGTTTGAAATATTCTATTACAGATGTTCTGTTCGATTTGTAGTATCTGTTGATTAATTGAGCCTGAGGAGGATGTAATGTTACATCAAAAACATCTGCTTAATAAAAAATAGGAGAACTTTTGTACCACACTGCAATTTGAGCTATTTTCTTTGAATGTATTCCTAAGTCTTTTGCATTTTTTAGTTTTTGTGTTCATTAATGTTGAAAAACCTAGTTCACACAAATATGATGTCAAAAACTAGCAAAATCTTAAGTACTTTTGTGGGTAAGACTGCCTAGTAGTTTATTCAAAAAAGCAAGTTGAATCTTGTCTATATTATAAAATGCGTGCTGCATAGTATGCTAAAGTCATTCAAGTAGGTCTCATTTTCATAATTTCATGGAACACTTGTAACATATTTGCAGAACATCAGTATTTCGGGGAACACTGGTTAAGAACCACTAGTATAGATAGTCTGTACAATTGTACATTATCATTTATCTTACCATTTATTACAGTACTTTAGAATACATTTATTTTATTTGTGTAAATAATCAAGTAATAAATAAGATAAAAAGTAATCATTTGACTACCAAATAAGATAACAAGTAATTATTTGTTATTCGAAATTATATAAAATAAAAAATAATAGGAAAAAATTATTTGATGATTCATATAGCAAGTCAAACAATTATTTGAAAATAATTGCCAATCAAATAAGATTAAAAAAAAATATTTGAAAAAATACTTAAATAATGCCCAGATCTGAGCTGACCAAAGTTTTGCATAATTCTACATAAAAATGTGAAAGATTTTCAGCCAGCCTAGTTCAACAAAATTCTATATTCAACTTTATATAAAACAGAAATTAGAAATAATAGTGGCATTAATGATTATCTGTAAAAAATATGGACATGAAATATGTTTTTCAATTGCTTAATTGTAAAACAAGGTTCTTAACCATGTCTATGGAAAAATTTTAGGGAGTCTGTGAGCTTGGATGAGAAAAAATCAACTCATCAACTTTATTTTCACTTACCCCTAATTAAATCTAGCATTTTTTTCTCTTATAAATGTATGCAATAAATTATAGTAGTATTAGTTGTATCTGTAATCAACAACAGTCTTCACACTGACATATCTTTAATAAATAAAATGTAACTTGAAATTTCCTATATATTAAATGTATTTTTTATTATTTAACCTTTATAAACCAAACTTCAAGGGAATTTACTCTAAATGAACCTAATAATGGTTAAATATTTGGCAAGTATTAAGTTCATTTAAAGTATTTTATTATTATTCAATGTGCTAAGAAAAAAGAATATATATTACTGCATTCATGTATTTTTATTTTATTAACTGAATTTTAATATAACTGATTTCCTTTGTAATTTTATTTTGTGCATTTAAAAATATCATTCTGAGAAGAGTCCTTGGCCTTCACTTAATATGCAAAGGGATCCATGGAACAAAAAAAAAAGGTGAGAAATCCTGCTCTAAACAGACATTTATTGGTGGATCGCTGATGAGATGAAAACTACAGATGTTCAAAGTTCACAGAATAACTGGTATTATATAATTTTCAACAGACATAATACATGTTTAATTGCAGCTATTGTGAGGCCTACCTTAAGGATAATTGTGTGATTAAGACAATATGGGAGGAATAATGAGCACATTTGAAAAAAGGAAAGACAGACAACTGAATTCATGACATGTTTCACAAGTAATCAACAGGTATAACAGATGGTTCAGATCAATATCAAGATACCCTGTTTTGTAAAAAGAGTATCAGATCATATTTGGAAAATTGGAGCTGTAAACTGGAACTGAGCAACTTTCTTTGATTTCAATATTGTGAAACAGGTCATGAATCTGATAGTCCATCTTTATCTTTTTTCAAATGTGCTCACTGTTCTTTCCATTTTTGTCTAACCCACACAATCATCCTTAAGGTATACAACACTAGCAATTAAACATATACTATTTCTGTTGAAAATTACATAATACAAGTTATACTGTGAGCTTTGAACATCTGTAACGTTCGTTTCATCAGCAGTCTGCCAATAAATGTTGTTTGTTAAGAGATTTTTTTAAGGTGCTCTATCGATTGGTGCTATGAATTCTCAGAAATCAAATCCACAAAATTGTGAAGGTCCCTTATCAGATGAATACTTTATAATATGAAAAAAAATCTGGTATAATATTTATGAGAAATTATAATGGGAACTGATTATAAAAGAAATATAGGAAAAATAACAAAAATATATTAATTTATCTACTGGACTTTAAATGTTTGTGTATCTAAAGAATGATCATTTGTACATAATCTTGACTATTCAATTTGCAGATCATCTATTGATAAATTCAATTTTAAAAAATTTTCTTTTAGTTTTTTTTTGATTCAGAAAATTATATAATAAAGATATGTGCATCTTTGTAAGCCAGAGGGACTGAATATAATACTGCAATAGATATTATATATAATTTGTTCAGAAATTAGAAAAAATCTCAAATATTCTTGAAAACAAAATTCTCATGGAACAGAATAAGAAACAAATTTGTCAACAAGTATTCTTGAAAACAAAATTATCATGGAATTTTTAATATACATTATATTTATGTAATTATAATAAGTTGCTGATTTGCATACACATATATAAATAAGTAAAATACGATAAAATAAAAGAATTTAAATTTTTCATGCTTTCTAATTATCTGTGTCCCTTCCATTAGTCTAGCAAATCAAGAGTACACCATATCTGTAAAAAATGTTTCCAAGGTAACAATCAATTCAAAGTCTTAAATAATATAAGATTAAAATTTGTATAATTCAAAACTGTATAAGTCAGAAGGTCATATATATATTAACTAGTTAAATATTATTTCGATAAATTAGAAAATTAATTTTTTCAAAATTATAAAGCAAAATTTTTTTTATTCATATGTAGTCAATTACAAAACTATATATACTTTAAATAGATTATAATGGTACACTGATATGACTTTCAAATTTATACAATATTTTAATACTTTAAAATATTGTCCAAAATTAATTATTCAATTTTAAAATATTTTTCAAATCTGTGATATTTTAAAATATAAAAATAGGGGAATCAATTGAATTATTTTTAAAATATTAATACAACTTTTATTTTTTCTTTAAAATATTTCTATACAACTTTTATCCATCAAAACTCTTATTTAGAAAGAAGATTAAATTTAAATAATTTCATTATTATTAAAAAACTCACATTTACTTCTTGAGGAGCAGGTGGTTCTTCCCACATTTTTTTTTAGCTAAAAAAAAAAAAAAACTTTCAATTTTTCTATAAAAAGTTTAATGAATATCAATTTATTAAAATAATAAAAGATAATATCCTAAGAGAATAAATAATGAAGGCAATAATTTGAATTAAAGTTTTTTATAATATCAGTGATTGCCTCAAGAATAACCACTGAATCAATGACTGACACAGGAAGTTCATCTCTGCATAGAGAATCAGATGCCTTATGGTTCCATAACTGGTAGTTTTGTTTATTTCTTGTGTATTTATCAATATCATTTTCAGACTGCCTTTGTTGCTTTATAACCATAATTTGTTGCTTTAATAAAGTAACTTATGGATTTAACCCGTTCTCTGCCATTGATGTGATTAGACACAAAATGGGGAAACAAAAAATGCAAAAAACAATAAAAAGTGATATAAATAAAATTCCGTCCTGTTTCCCAATAAATACAAAAAAACCAAAACCATTGAGCTATTACAGAGTGGATTTTCCATTTATTGGGTGAGAATATGTGCCTCCGATGATGGGTCCTAAATTTACTGATTGCCGAAATTTCTTTTAAATTCCATTCTAACGATAGAAAATGTGAATGGATTGTATTCATAGAATTTGGATTATTTTTCATCGAATCTTATCAATTCTGCTTTCTATTCTATTATATTTTAGTAATCTTATTCTGATTTTGAGGTGAGATAAATTTATTTTTGAAATTTTAACTAAAATGTAAAATTTTAGTATGAACAGCTGTAAAATTCATAAAATTGAAAAAATTTTGCCAATAATACAAATATTTTGATTAATTCAGTTAAACTAAAGAATATTTTTATTTATTTGTTCATTTATTGCTTTACTTTTACAGATAATTTAGTAAAAAACAAAAAAAATTCAAATGTAAACAAATCCAGACTATAAAAAGGGGCATGGCACTTTTATTCTTTTATAGTGGCCAATTATTTTGGGGGAAATTGCAGCCAAGCTACTTTACTGCACTGAATGTGGTATTGGATGTGCCAACAAAGCATCTCAGCAAAGCAATTAAAATAGAGTAGAAAATATTATAGTTGTTTATGTATGAGAGTCGACAATTTTCATATATGTCATGTTTTTAGTTATAAATTCAAAAATTTATAATAAATTAAAATAAAAATTACTGGAATGAAGAAAAAACATATCAATAAATATATTTTATTAAAAAAAATGAAAATATTTTAATAAATTCTTGTCACCTTTTGACTAATTAATTAATAAATTTAATTAAAATTTACATAATACTTAGTTTTATATCAATAATGTTTTATTATCCAATTTTCTTGATTCATATATTATTTTATTCATAAGACTTGCCATTATCAAACATTTCATTGGATTGCTAAGATTTCATATTAAAAAATTGTTCTCTCTCCAATCTCATATAATGAATAATAACTTATGAAAGAAATAAAATAAAAAAAAATTTGTCATATTATCAGAAACACAATAAAAAACATACTAAATTGTAAAAATTTCAAAAAATTTTGATGAAAATTAAGAGAGATTTCACAATTTTAATTTTTTGCTTATTGATTAGACTCATTTGGTAAACATACATGGACTTCATCAGGTTAAATGCTAATAAATTTTTCACATTTTGCTGCTACTATATTACATAAACACAGCATATTATATTTTTAATAATTAATTACAAATTTATTATAGTATATAACAATTGTTTTTGTTTCATTATAAGATATAAATTCTCTTGATTTTCACAAAAAAAAAAAAATTATTCTTCAACTAAAAAGTAACCAGAATAGTTTTTGAGAAACAATAAAAATATTCAAAAGCAAAATACTGATTGATAATGGTGAACTAAGAATGCACTCAACTGAACTTCAAAGCATTAAATTCATTGATATATTAATAAGTAAATTTTACTTTATAAAAAACAAAAGTTGGATTCTTATAAAAGATGAAAATTTTTTGTTTAGAACAAAATGTTTTATATGATTATTAAAAATCTCTCATACTAATTATATAATAAAAATATTTGAATAACTGAAACTTTTTCTAGAGAAAGAGAAAACATTTTGAGTAAGATTAGATGGAAAAATCTAAAATTATTTGAATACATCATCAAAACTACAAGAGTGTCCAAATATGTAATAACTTGACAATGAATCAATAATTTTCTAAAGATAAAGTAGAATTTAAGTTTACTATAGACTAAGTGAACAAAATATCCATCATTTCCTCAATGTGCAATTAAACTTAACACTAACCCAGTTCATCACTTTGATTTATAGAAAACCCATATATTTTCATCATAATCTCTGCATGGTCAAAAGATCACTTCAGCTACAAATGTGCAACCTTCATTACATACTTCAATTAGCATCCCATTGTTTCACTGTACAGATTAAAAATAAAAAATTTAATAAAATTATTAATGATGATAAAGTCCATGGATACACCTATTCCTAAATGAAAACAAATTTTGACAAAATAACAAATAGAAAGAAAATAATGAAATAAATAAACATGATGACGAACAAGCTCAGATACAATAACAAAACGAGACTCAAGGAAAAGCAAACACAGAAATATATACAATTACCAGCTGTGAATAAAAATTTCCAGTCCTTAAAAGAACTACCAAACATCTCAACCAAAAAATTGTATATAAGAGGACCTTACCATATTTGGACAATTATGTAATGATAAACAGCCTTTACCCATCAGATCAGAGAAGCAGGATACATGATATGCCTCTTTACAACAAGGATTTAAAATAAATACAAAGAATATATAAAGCTGATAACATAAAATCTGAAAAAAAAGAATTAGCAAATAAAAAAGATATTAAAAAACACTATGTTAAAAATTATATATGTAGAAACAAGTGAGGAGAAGTGTGAAGCTGAAGATGATTTATTAAAATTGAAAGCACTTCACTTATTGTGTAGTTTAGTGTGATTTTCTTTGTATAAATCAGTCCTGCCTTGGTGCTATTAATGACATTGAATTATATATGTTTCATACAACCTTTATATGTTTATTATATATAAACATATAAAGGTTGATTATTATAAGTTATTATATATATAGAGGTTGTATGAAACATATAATAATCTAAAAGATGAAGTGATAAAAGAAGCTATGGGAATAATATAGCAAAATCAATTTAAGAATGTAATCATTGAACAAATAAATGAGGTAATATCTCAAGCCTGGCTCTACATGTTAAAGAGAATAGAAACACATTCCTTGTATATCAATCAGTTAACTCCTATATGCAAAAACTATCAATGTTTTAACCTTTTTAAAGAAGAACCTTACTTAGTGTATACATTCTTTATATTATCATTTTATTGTTTTATAGGTACATTTTATATATATATTTTTGTTAAATTATCATTACATGATCCTATGAATTTTATTATAAATATTTAAATTTTTGTATTATTCAATTATATAAAATTTAAATGAATGTATTCTTAGATATTCTGCACATTACACTGATGATGGCTGCTTGTACCAATGTTTCAAATAAATTGTGTTTACTTATTTTGCTGCATAAGAGTACTTTATTTTATAGTTTTTATTGTTTGATAGGCAGCTAATTTTTTAACTTATACATAATTATGGATTTTGCCTCTGATCAGAACACAAGAAGTCAACTTGCACATCAGGGATTGATATTATTAAAAACCAAATTGGATTAGCTTTCTCTGATCTGATTTATGAATGCCAAGGCAGAACTGAATGGAGGGAATTCAAAAATTATACCTTCTATAAGATGTTATACTTAAATTAAAAATAAAAAAAATGAAAGAAATGTTTTATAGACTTTGAATGCTCTTATTAAAGTTTCAATTTTACTAAATAAACTGTTTAAAAAACAAAATTTATAATTAGTATGGAGTAAATACTACACAAATATAATATTTTTTTCATATCTATAAATTAGTTTCTTGTACTTTTTCAGAACTTTAAATAGCATTTTAATTTATTTATTAAAAATAATAATTGATATTTATCATTTTTTAAATAGTTCTTAAAATTAAATAAAGTTTTATATTGATTAATTAAAATGCATGAAAAATATTACTTACTATTATGAAGCATTAATTCATTTTCCATACTAATATCTTTTTCGACTTGATTTAAAATATCATGCTAAGTAAAATTAATATATAATTCAAAAAATAAGTTTTATAATCAAATAAAAACTAAATTACAAAAAATTTCTTTATTTTATTCAAAAACTTCTTGCTCTTTTTGACTCTTTTCATTTCATAATGGAATAAAAGAGCATGTGAATTTTCTTTTATTCCTCTATCTTATCTGATTTCAGCAAGATAATGATAAAATTATCATTATATTTGAATAAAATTTGCAAATTTTATTGAGAACTATTAAAGAATTAAACTTATTGAATGTGATCAATATCAATTTGAAAAAAATAGACATTTTAGAATTTTTAAACAAATACAACATATTAAATTCCCATGGACATTTCAAAATGAAATACAATTTCTAAAAGTTAATCAATTTGATACAAGTAAAACAATAAAAAAATAATAAGATTTTTGAAATTAATTTTTCATTAAATATCATTTCATACAGAAATTGCTTTATTTCAATCTAAAATAAGTTTTTTTATAAAATTAAGAAATTGTCTTATTTATTCTTTTAATCAAATGAATAATTTATTTATTCATTTGATTAAAAGAATAAATAAATTTATTCTTTTAATCAAATGAATAATATAATCTTTTAGTTCTTAAGTTATTTTTTTGTTTGGGATTGATTCATCACTTTTGTTTGGAAACTAAAATATTTCAAGGTGAAATGATTTGAATGTAAAAGAAACTTACTAGAGATTTAATCATATATACAGTCTGTTTAATAAAGGTGTAGACAATAGCGGAAACGGTTTGGCTTTTGTGCAATACGCAAAAACAGATCGAGTTATTAGTTCAGGAGTTGATCATCATTCAATGCAGATCAGTAAAGTCCACATAATCAGATGCTGCATTGGGGGGAGGAAGGTATACTAGATTGTCTATAGATTTCTCAGTCTAAAAGACTACTTCGTTTTATATTACTAACTTTTAAATTTATTAATATATTAGGTAGCTTAATAAATAATAATAAAATAAATTAGAGCCATAAAATCACTGTCAGTAACTGAATTATTAAGCAATAAAAAGCATTCAAGTGAGCTGAGGCAAGTTAGCATTTGAACATGCCATCTGCCATGTCTAAAAACATTAGAGAATTAATCCTTCATCACAGGGAAACTTTGTCTATTATATAATATGCAAATAACACATCTGAAAATTAACTAACGATAAATATTCAAGAATTTAATTTCATCTTATAAGCAGTAAAAGTTTATTTGAAAATTTATTTATAAGATGTTTAAGCATCTATTAATACAAAACAGTCACTTCTGTGAAGAATTACCCCACTAATACAGAATTATTATTGAATAGCGGTAATCTATAAGCATTTTATTTAATTAGAAAATATTAATAGAAGTTAACCTTAATTAA
>WUQG02004422.1:0-12183 GCA_011317285.2 Androctonus mauritanicus | reverse complement strand
AAAAAGTACAATTTTGGATGCCCCTTTCACATCTTATAACTCGGAAACAAAGCAATTTAGACGCCCTGTTGACTAGACAAAAATGGTTTCTTTTGAACCCTTCTATCTTCCCTATAAGTTTATCCACGTCGTTCCAGAACACCCTGTAAATTTTAAACAGAACTCCCAAATAATTTCTGATACTACGAAAATAGCATAAATCTAAATATTAATTATCCTTAAGTATTACAAAAATATTACAATAAATACATTTATCATATTATAATATCTAAAGATAATTAATAAATTAAACAATATACCTCTCGACATGTATATCGAAAGCGTTAGATATTGCGAATATTAATATTACTACATATTAATTAATCATAAAAGTCAAGTTTTTGTATTTAATATCCGATACTTATATCAAATAGAATACACAAGTATCGATACTTTGTAAAAATATCTCGGACATAGTGATATGAAAATAAATTATTTTATGATAAACGGAACTCTATGCGGAAACTTGTATAGGATATACTTATATCGGATTTTCATTTAAAAAAAAGATGTAGTGTGACAACGATCCGGAAATCTGAATTTAGTTCTTAATGAATTACCATAAATATCAAAGGTAAAAAGGTCAAAGGTGACTTATCATAAATTAAGATTGTTTTAATCTTAATTTATTCAGTTAACTAAATGTTATAGAATAACAACATTAATAATATATACAGTAAAAATAGCCAAGGGGTGGAAAAATGTATGTACAACCTCTAGGTTCTAGTTACTGTCACACCTTCACTGCTGATATTAAACTGATATCCAGTCAGTTCTATTATTTGATAATTATATACCTAATCATATGTAATAAAATAAATAAATAAATAAATAATCCTATATATTATATAGCTATATTTTTACGATTGATAAAAAACAGAAAAGAATGCACTCACCTTAATTCCTATGCTATTATACTGTATAATAAAATATACATATTGTATACTGTACTATACAAATGTACGCGCAAGAATTTTATAAATTAAAAATAAAATAGTGTTTATTAGATAAAATCTGAAGATAAATATAAAATTTTTATAAATTATTCTAAAATTTAAATACAGGGTGAGCCAAAAGTAAGTAGACAGTAAACTTATCATTTATTGTCTATCTACTTTTGGTTCATCCTGTATATCATCACAATCATCAAAATATGATTAATTTAAATTAATATATCAGCATCACATTTAATGATGATGATATATTAACTTGTAATTAAAGTTGATCTACATTTAAATTCAATAATAAACTACATAATCGATAGAAAATATTGTTGAATAAAGGAACACGCATTTCAATAGTGAAGTTAGAAAAAAGTTGGTTTCGCATCACAATCCTTTGTATAGAGTACTGTTAAACCGAAAAACGCATTCTACTCTATAAAAAGCACCGTTTTAAATTATACAACATTTCCCACTCTGTCATAATCATTTATAATGCTAACAAGTGAAATGAGGTTAAAACGGTTGCGTTTTTTCGGAACAGTAAACATGCAAAATCTATACAGTATATTGTATCTGCGTTTTAATAAAACCCATTGTTACAATAACAATTATTAAGCCACCAGATATTGTTAACATAACATGCAAACTTATTATATAGATTTAATAATATGATACGTTAATTAAATTTTAAAATCTCTAATGATAAAAAGTTATTAAGGATCAAAATTAGTGAACATATATATTTGGAGTTTTACCACATGCTAAATATATAGTAACAAACGATAGGGATTTATATTATACTTTATACATATACGGTGATTTTTTTTTCTTATATTGAAAAGATTGTCAGACGAAATTAATCATTTTTAATCCCGTACAGTCTATGCGGTAATAAACTGATTAAAACGATCGAAGGAGGTGCAGTTACAGTATGTAATACATTGGAATTTTTATGGGAAAAATTATTTTTCTAAATGAATTCGAAATAAAAATTTTATGTTTATTTATATTTACATTACAGTATACACTAATCACAAAAGATAAAGTTAAGAAATTAATATACTTAAGTTTATAATCTTTTGTTTTCTTTTTTTTAACTGGCACGCATATTTAAATTGATTTCTTTTTGTTTTTTTAACTTAAAAATCCATGAAATTTTTAAAATTTATTCTTAGGTCCGATATTGATATATAAGGAATACAGTAATAAATTCGTATAAATTCTTTTTTAATTTTCAATTATACAATTTGTGTAATTCGTGCACCTGTAAATCAATTACTAAATTTCGAAAACAAACGATATGAAATTTTATAACTTACTCGAGTTATTTCGCTTTCAGAAGTGCGAAATTTAAAATAACATTTTAAATGAATACATTTGGATTTATTCTATTTTTAAGTGTACCAGGTGGCACAAGTAAATGTATAAATGATATATGGACAATAATATTGAACTCGTCTACCTTTTTTTTTTTTTTTCTGATTATACACCGTACAAGTCCATGTGACTGAGTTAGTATTTGGCGCACAATCGATTCGGTAAGGTGAAGTCTTTCCATTTTATTCTACTCTAGTTTTCCAGTATATAAAGTTGAAACATATTCATCGTTGACATCGATGGTTCCATATCATAAAAGGTTATGGGATGTGCTAGTACCAAAGCAAATCGTGTCACTACAACCGTTGCCCCTGTTGTGGCAGTATGTCACAGAACACAAACAGAAAATATTGTGAGCAGACTAGAACCACCTCCCGTTATTATAGAAGGTGAAAAACCTCCACGTTTAAACGAAGAAATGATAAACATGGACATGTTTAAAGGTTAGTTTCCTTGAACAAATTTTCGTATTCTCTTAACGAAAATAAAATTAATAAAAATTTTAATGATAAATTTATTTTAAATACATTTTTTTCACAAAATATAGAAACTATCTGAACTGTTTTTGGATATTTCGATTCGTTATACCTTTATTTACTTAGACAATCAATCAACCCAAGTTGACAGTCAGACGTTTTAAATTAAATATTTATTTTTGTTTTAAGTAAATGTATTTAAATAATAAAAAAAAGGTTTTTAATTAACTGAATTACATTTTTTTCTTGTTTACGCAGTAGTTAATAGAACAATAATATATTAATAGACATATTTAAGGCTAGAGATTTTAAAGACGACAGTCACTAAGTATATATAACAATAGACCTGAATAGAATAATCAGGCAATTTATAAATTTATACCAATATTCCAACAGATTTGCATGAGATTGGGTATATAGTTTGCATGATACCCAGCACTTAAGGGCAACGTAGAGACATCTCAGGATAAACGTAAAGAGCTAATTGGTTACATATGAGGCCGATTCATTATCTACTATTAAGTTATTACTTTGACAACTAATGGAAAAGATGGATAATAAGTGAATATAGTACTGTATATGGAAATTTCAAGAAAGAAAATTGCTATTATTATCGTGTACTATATCTAAGTAATATTTAAAAATTAGACAACTAAATAAAAACCGTTCATTATCTAAATGTTTAATCGCATTTACTGATATCGAATTTTTCCCCTATATTAAAAAATATATATATTAATCGATTTATAATAGAGAATTAACAAATTTCATCTTTCCACAAAAATCCATCTTGAAGTTATTTTACTGTCAGTTTGGAAACAAGCCAACATTTCCGCCGACACTTCTACTATTATATGTCTGTCATTCCTTATATAATTATTATAAGTAATTTTGTAATAGACTATATTTTGTGCTATATGTGGTGCAATTCCTCAAGTTTCCTCCCTTATATAAGTTATTTTCCCAGACTTCGTGCACGAATATCACTATTATATCGATCCATTCGAATATTACAAGATATTTTAAAAGGTAATATCCAATATTTACTTGCGAAATAAAAAATTTAAAAAATCCGCAGGGGAATTAAGAAATAAATTATTCATAAAATTTATTTATTCTAAGAATCAATTTCTGAGAAAATTTTAGAATTTAATCGATAACACATTAACAAATTTTAAAATTAAAGATTATTTCTAAATTTATATACAAGTAGCAGTTTTTTTTTTTTTTAAATTTCTTCAAATCTTGGTAATTTATACGCATTCATTTTGTTTTAGGTATCGTTAATACGCATCTCCCGGGAAACGCTGTAACACGTGACGATTTTACTAATGGAACCAAAGAGGTGCAACTGATAGCACCTGCATCGGATATCAACGGTAGTGCCGTCAGTATAACATTGACAACAGACGGGATAGATAATACAAAACAGGAATTGGAAGAAGAAAAAACGCCTGTTAAAGTTGTTGTTAAGCAAACCACCGACTGGATGAAACGCGTTACTTCAGTGGAAAATGAATTTCAAAAATTAGCAGAACGGAGTATAGAAAATCCTAGTGAAATTCTACATTACGAACGAAATATTCCTAGTAGCAGTAGTAGTAGTAGCAACAGCTCTTCAAATTCTATAGAAGATCTGGTCGGTATTAATCGTGAGATGGATATGAAACCAAAGAAAGAAGAGGTTAATTAATATCCAAAATATTTGTTGGATATATTTAGCACTCATACAGATATTCCAATTTTCTATAGCTATTTCAAATATATTTAGATACAGATTACTATTTGTATAAAAGTATATAATTTTAATAAGAAAAAAAAAACAAAACTTGTATTTAAATATGTTGGAAATCTTTATGCTGAATGAATTATTTAAAGATGGATAAAGATTGTTGTTGTTTTATATTATATAAACAGCAGTTTATTACTTTTGAAATTGCGAAGTTTTATTTCATTTAAAAGTGATAACCAGAAAGAAATATAACCTATATAATCCTAAAAAAAATTAAGGAAAATTTTAAGACTAATTTTCATGAGAAGTTTCTTTAAATTGATTTTTCAGTAACAATAAAGTTATTACTTGTTTATTAGAATTATTGAATTTAAATAATTTTTATTTAATCATTAAATTCTGCAAAAAATAAAAAAAAAACATATAGTAAATATGTCAATACGGACGAAATCACTCTACATTTAATCAAGATTAAAAATCCATATTAAAAACATATTATTATATTTATTTTGAAATCATCTGTGTGTAATTTATCTGAAACTATATATTGAGAAGAAATACTGAAACTTATTAAATAATAATGTAGCATCCTCCTGTATCAGTAAACAATATATCAATAACTGTTACAAGATTTATTTTATTGTATATTATGATATTTAATTCTAAAAAGTTATTTCTATTGATTCATTCATTGATTGTTATTTGCATGCAAGTATAATTTCAACTCAAAAGATTAGAAAATAAAAGATAACTCAAAGTAATAAACAGTTCTTATAACAAAATACAGTATAACCGGAGCATTTATCAATATTATGCTTGTTTATATGCAATATAGGATTAGCTTGCAGGTCAATATAGTTTATGCATTAATCCAATTGAAATAAATTCCATATTGTAGAGTAGGAATGTTCAACTTTTTGGAAGTCACAGGTGCTTGTTGAACTAAACTTTTCTGCTTAATCAATAGGTGAATCGGGAATTCTTACATTCTATTCAGTGCTTTTATATATATATATATTTGAAAAATTCTTGTTTGCAGATCAGAATTAAGGGTTTGTTTGAGCTACAAGTGACTTATGGACCATAGATTGAGTATCCCCTGCTACAGAACAATGCTTTCTTGACCAAGTGTCATGACATATCAAGATATCATGTAAAAACATGTTGTGCATTATGAATTTATTAATCTAAAACAAAATTGCTAAATAATAAAATATGACGATAAAATAGTATGCAAACAATATTCCACCAGATAGACAGTATTTTAGGATAATTTTTTATCATCTTTCTTGTGATAATATTATTCTTGCAAAGCTAAGTTTTATGCTATAGCCAATATAAAAATAGTAACATGCAGAAGTTTAAAAATGTTAAAGTATGAATGAAACAAATTAACATTCATCTTAATAGAAAAATTTGCAAGTTTCTCTAAGTATATATGCAAAACACTAAACATGATAAAAATTTTTTTCATTCCTCTTCTAAAAACTATATAACTTTGTGATTGATTCATTAATCTTAACTAATTAGTTTACTATCAATTAATTATTGGAAATACAATAACTAAAAATATATAATCTGTTCTAAGAATAGATGACTTTCATCATAACTGTATGAAAAGGTATTTGTATGAATGTAAAATTAGTATAATTGTATGATTGTACATTAGTATAATTAAAAGTTCATACATTTAAATTTTGTGAAATTTGATAATTAAAAAGATATAAAGCTGGAAATAAATATATGTATCTCCATTAAATCAATATTTTAATTTAATAAAAAATTGTAATAAAATATTAAAGTTTATTTGTAAGACATCCATTTGCAAGTGTAGTAATTTATCCTGCTTGCAAACAAAATTTTCACTCTCTGATTTTTATTAAGAAAATCAAAAAGTGAAAATTTTTGATTTTTGAATCTTAGTTTTAATTTCAAACTTAATGATAATTAATTTGTGACAAATTTATTACACATAATTTAGAAAAAAAAACTATATATATATAGTTTTTTTTGCTAAATTATGTGTAATAAATTTTACAAAATTTAAATGTATGAACTTTTAATTATACTAATGTAATTTTACAATTATACAAATACCTTTTCATACAATTATGATGAAAGTCGTCTATTCTTAGAACAGATTATATATTTTTAGTTATTGTATTTCCAATAATTAATTGATAGTAAACTAGTTAGTTAAGATTAATGAATCAATCACATGCCCTTTCCATTATTTGATTTTACATTTTTAAAATTTGAAAAGGATCAAATTCAGATTGTTATTGATGAATAGATTTTGATCATTTTTGATACAATTGATCTAAACTCTGTGGATTTCTATTATATATAAATTTCATTCAAATCAAATATTTGCATGAAATATCACTTTGACAGAGTTATCCAGATCTAATTAATCATATTTATCTGATTAATTGATCTTATCTATCCAATAACAGATAATTGATCATTTTCAGTAAGCTTTGTTCCATAAAAGTCCAATAATATATGTAAATTTTGTTAAAATTGGATAATATTTATGTGAAATATTGTCTCAAAACATTTGAAAATCTTTCATTACATTGGTAATATGGAGTACAATCAATCATTTGTAACAGGTATCACTCTCTAGTAGGTCATAACAGAGCCATGCTGAGGGTGAGATAAATGAGACTCTTGCTTCAGATTAAATCTTTGAAGGGGTACCAAAAGAAAGATTAAATAATTGCCAGTATTTTCAATGATTATTGAAAATATACTATGTACTGTACATAGTATGATAATGTGCTTTTGATAAAAGTACACTATAATACTATGTATCTGTACACAAATATTTTCATATATCATTTACAAATACATAAGTACTCCAGTATACTATTACAGTATAGTATACTATAGAGTACTATTAGATAGTACTGTATACTGCACTATATTGTAAAATTCACATATATTATTAAATCTTTATAGAACAAAACTTATAAAGCACATTATCTGTACATTAGTAATGTACAGATAATGTGCTTAAAAGCTTTGATAATGTGCTTTTATCAAATATAACTAATGTACAGATAATGTGCTTTTATCAAAAAATATACAATATTGTACTATACTGTAAATAAATCTGTTATCTATTTAAAATAAATACAGTTTATAAAATAAAAATGACTTTAAACAGTTATTTTTTAATATCTTTTTATTTTTAATAAAACATACAAAAGATGTATTTTAAATAAGTCATATTTTTGGGAAGAGTGCAATTTTTCATTCTTGTTTCAAGCATAAAAATCTACATGTTATGATTCAAATCACAACCCTGGGTCATAACATGTGGATTTTATTCATAAATGATATTTATATGAATTATCATAATGGGCAGATGCTAGAAAAACCTAATTCATATACTCTTATTCCATTTTCAAATGAAAAATACCAAAATGTAATATTAAATAAATTCCAGAATAAAAAACATTCATTATATTGACATTTTGATTTAATTGAAGAAATTATGTGAATTTTCATTGTTTAAATTCACATATATTATTGTTACTTCAGTATAACATCATAACTTCTTATGAGATTAATCAAATAGTAATACAAATTTTAATATAATGGGCATGGCCCTCTGAGAGATATGTTGCTCACATTAAGAACAATTGATTTAGATTATTATAAGTATTATTATTTGTGTAGAAACAGTATAATAATGTAGTTTATAGTTAAGAATATATAAGTTTATTCATAGGATTTTGTTTACAATAAATTTACAGCTATTTATTATTTAAAATCTGCAATCTTTTATTTTGAAATGAAAAAAGATTAATTCAATCCAAAACATTTTTCTAGTGGTTTAGATCTTGAAGAATATTCATCATTGAATTAAATTTTTTAATTTTCTATTTTTGAAAAATTTATCGAATGAACATTCTTTCAGTCTCTAATATTGTATTTTTGATGCGATTGCTACTTATCACGTATTTTAAAATGAAATGATTATAATGATGAATTAAAGCATAACAGCAAAGCTTTATATTGAAGAAGATTGCATGGTCAACTAAATAAAATTTTTCTTAATTCTTATTTGTAGACTGTTGTTTGTTTATTAGATTTATATGTAAGAAATGAAAGCAAGTTCACAGAATATTAAAATTGTGATGATTGGTTCTATTGCTTAACTATTATTATTATTAATTATTATTATCCTAGATACATTTTATTCCATTATTAGTTCATTATAAATATTAAACGTTTACAGAATATATATGTGTAATGACTTTGAAAATCTACTTAATACTATAGCACTAGTGAGCAGACCTATACGTAAAAAATAACTGCAACTTTTAAATTTTTAGTAGTGCTTTTGGCCAAATTTTTTATTGCCATCTTCAGCTTACGGAATTCTTAAATAAAGTTCTTATTGTACATGTGCAATGATTTTAATTTATTAATAATTATTTAACTTTAATCTTAATATCTTAAATTTATTTCTGTTTAATTATGATTTTCATCCAATACTACCCGGTACAAAGCAATCTTATAAATTATTGCTGATTTATAAAAAATAAATTTTGAAAATTTATCTCAATAAAAGAATAGGAGAGAGAAAATTCCTGATAATTTAAATTTTAATATAGATAGTTCTTTATTTTAAGAGTTAATTCATTCCTGGAGTATCCTCATCAACTAAGAATCAATTTTCCATAGAAGTAACATTAAATTAAGGGATTTTATTTTCACCAATGCAATTTGATTATAATATATTAAAGATCAACAAAAATCAATAGTTTGATTACACAATGATTATTTTATCTAACGAAATAAAAGCAAGGTTATAAAATCAAGTAAATTATAATAATAAAGAAATTATTTATATAATAAAAATAATAAAGAATTTTTATTCTTCATTATTATTGATAAGTAGATGAGCATTAATACAGATGAATTACAGTCTTAGACACAATCTGGATAATAAAAGTTATTTGTATAATATGCCAATAAAATCAGAGGATGCATTAATTCTACTTCTTAGCTGCCATTTTGATTCTGTAACTATGATGGAATTTCTTCTACAAATTTAATAATATGTATTATTGTTTAGTTACATATATAGTTTTAAACTAAAAAAAGTTTTTTTTATGAATGTTTAGCATCAATTTATTGCAACTAATGGTCATATTTTGGATTTTTTTTTTGATATTTCATATTTGAAAAAACTCAAAAACCCAAGAATTCATCAACCAAAAACTTTTTGTATTTACTTTTGAAATTATTAATTAATGAAAAGACAAATGATGCCACATCACAATAGTATTTTAAGCATTATTTGTCTTAAGTATATGAATTAATATATTCAAATTAGATGACAGATATTTATTCTAACACAAGAGTGTCCAATCTTTTGGCTTCCTTGGGCCACAGTTGAAAAAGTCTCAGACCACATATAAAATAAACTAATTCTAACAATAGTTATTAAGCAAAAAAGTTTGTAAATAATGTACAATTTAATGATATCCACCATGACAAATAAGCAAAAATGTCATAATATAATAATCTTTGACTTCTTTTTGTTCAGAAATTTTTTTTAAAATCATTGAACAGGTCAAGAAGTTTTAATCACTGAAATAAAAAATATTTTAGAGAATGGAAATAAGAAATGTAGACAGGTATTTAAATAATAAAAACTTCATTAACTTCATTATTTTTTATATATTTTTAGTAAAAAAATGAAACAAATTTCTTTTTCTTTATTACTAGGATATTTGATTATGTTATAGTGCATTTCAAGAAATAAAAAAAGTACATAAAAAAATCTCAATGTTTCAAGGAAGTTTACAATTTTATGTTGGCTGCAAGTTGGACAGCTTGTTCTAACAGAACAAATTAAGAGAGAAACATGTCTGATCATAAATGTAAAAATTATTTTATTTGGCAATTTATGAAATTATTGAATAAATAAATTTAAAAAGTATTATAAAACCTGCTTAATAAGTTTTTATTATACTATATCTTTAATATGTTATACAAATTTTTTTAAATCAAAATTTAATATTTTTATATAGTATACTATTTTACTATACATATAATATTTAAATGAATTTTTGATATTGCTGATTCATACAGTTTTAATTTTCCATAAAAATTCAAAATTAAATAGTTCTGAAAATATATTATATCAAGATATCAAAAGTATTCAATCAAAATTCATATAGTATCATTGAAAGTATATAAAACTGTTTTTCTGACTTTATTTAAAACAAATTATTTATTCTTTTTTTAATTCCCAAAATTTTTACAATACAGATAGTAATAGTCATTTTGATTTATCTTTTATTTCACCGACAATTGCTACTGCTTCAATTTCTATTTGGGCACCCTGAAAAATAAAATAAATATTTGAAATGAACAATTTTTTAATTATTTACATATTCTATATAAATATGTAATTATAGAAATATGTTCATTTCAAATTTAATTAAATCATTATTTAGATTTTAATCTGTATAGTAAATTTTTTACATATTTTGTATTATAATTAGATATAAACTGTACAAAGTTGACTTACAGAATGATAACTGCATTAAATATATCTGATGCAATTTTAATCATCTCAAATGATATGCCAGTTTTGTTTGGCATTCACTATTTTTTGAATATTTTCATTCTTTTCTATATTATACTTAGAAATTTTAATTATATTCTATATTTAAAATAAGACCATATATCTATTTCAGTTTAACACAATAAGAGATGTCAAAGTTTCTCTTAAATAATAAAATTATATAGTTTAAAAAATAATAAACAATTTGTTGACAAGCTATTCAGAAAAGTAGCTGAGTTACAAATATAAGCTATTTATACAAAAGATGATTTAATATATTTATCTTATTATATATTACTATAAATCAGTGGCATAACAATCAGGCACAGAATGTGTCCACCACACATACTGCACCCATTTCCTTCCAATTGTGCAGAAATTTTCAGGGGTTCTCAAGTAATCTAAGAAATGCCTATATTCCAAATTTCATCAATATTGGTTGAACAATGCAACCTCTAGGGGTATCTTCAGAGGAGAAGATGAAAAATAATGCTTTTTGCTAATTTTTGCAATTTTCTAATCACTCTAGTTATTTTATTAATTAGATTTGAAGCTTAAAATTTTGTCATTGTTGTGGTTCTGAATATTTTTCTCAACTATATTTGTCAGATATTTAATAATATTTAATAATAAAATCTAACTTAGAATGAAAATTACAATAAATTCAATTTGGACTATAATGACTGGTAATAAGAGTCAGTCACTGATTATTATACTTGGATAGAGTCATTGACATGTCTCTCAAGTAAATAAATTAGAAAACACATTTATTAACACACAAAAAAATATACCAATTATTAATATATAAAACAAACAATAAATTCTATAAAAATGGCAAACAATTCTAAAATTCTAATAAAAATAAAATCATTCATTTAGATAACAAAAAAAGCAATTCCAGAAAGAACTAAAATTGCCTACTTTTTGAAGAAATCATTTATTTTTCATTTATTTAGCATTGGAATACATTGGTTTTTATGTGTCCAATTTTAACTTTGATTTTAACTAGCATAAATATCACAA
>WUQG02004411.1:0-12185 GCA_011317285.2 Androctonus mauritanicus | reverse complement strand
ATTTTTTTTTTTTTTTTATTGTTCGATCTGAAAAATATAATTTTCTTACAGACATGGAAATTAATAGTGTTATGATATTATGCTTGACCCATGCCGCCAAGAAAATTATTTCATATATTGATTTAATTTATTATTTTAAACTTCGTATTTGTAGAAATGCTATATTTGTTTTAAAACTAATTATAGCTCATTTAATGTTATTTTTCATGATTCCAATAAAATCTTTATTGGTTCCGATAGTTCTGATCGACATTTGCTAAATTATATTTGATAAACGCCCAGCTTATTTAAATAAAATTACGTAATATTTCATTTCACTTACAGTTAGGTGTCTTGATCAACAATTGCATTCAGTTATAAAAAATTAAAAACATTTAACGTATATAATTTTCTAACAGATATGCCAACTAAAGTTATTGAATAGAAAGTCAAATGTCGAGGCTCATCCATTTATACAACCATAATATATTTTAATAATGAAATAAAATATCATTAATAAATTGGCAAATACTAATATTGATTAAAAAGGAAAGGCTCATGGAAAAAATGTTTACTATTTGCCATTCATAGATTTTGATGCCATCTATCTGTTAAAACTATAAACTGATTGGCTAACCATAATTTCAAGACTAAGAATTGGTTTGCAATTTATTATTTAATATTTTGGAAACTACATTAGTATTGGAAAATGAATTATATATTTTATAAATTATTTAAGGTAGGTCATCAAAAAGCAAACTTTCCAGCCTAAAGTATTTTGATACATAGCGTCTTCTGTTGATTAAGTTGTTAAATTTTGCGATTTTTTTAGAACTCGTTCTAAAAAAAATCGCAAAATAAATGAATCAATGAATAGCCTAATTATTTAACTCAGAATATCAGAAAGAAGTTTTGCAAATGTGGTTTTACCGTTTATCAAATTACTAGACACAAACAAATATACAATTCTAAATGTATATAAGATTTTATAAAACAAATTATTTTTATTATTTTTGCATATAACACTTCAAAATTCCTATTTGGAGCGGCCGGATGGCCGAGTGGCAACGCGTTGGCGTGCCACTCAGGAGAGAATGGGTTCGCGTCCCGGACCCGGCATCTCCTGAAAAGATTTTTCTGGATTCTGGGTCCGGCCGGCGATCTCCCTTCTTCACCATCCGGCCCCTCCACGGGTGTAGGTGCTGCTCGTGGTTGGAACTGGCTCTGTCCCTTAATAAATCACTGATTGGAAAGGGACGTAAAAAAATGCAAAAAAATTCTTATTTGGATGGCCTTCGTAAAAATCAAAATATTTTATGAAACAATTAAATGTAAAACCGTGTTATAGATGGTTAGTCGTGTTACAAGTATCCCTCCTATAACACGGCTACCTACAACCGATCTGAAAAATTGCTCTAACGGTTTCGCTCTAACACGATCTGAAAATTGCATAAACCCTCATATAACACGATACCTCTACAACACGGTTTTTATTTAATACATTTAGAAAATTACATTTATTCTTCTACAACACAAAACATTTTCATTAATTTTCATAAATCCATAATAGGGGCACATAATACACACAAAATGCAATCATTGGAAAATTGCTAAAATTAGCCATAAATGCAATTTCGCTAGTTTGCCATTAAAGGGACGATATGCAGTCTATTTTCAATTTCGATTTTGAGTTAATTGGCGACCATTGAGTATTTTGTGCTTAAACGTTCAGTTCTTGGATAAAAAATAAATTTTTATTCTTTAATAGAGGAATGTGAAAGGGAAGAAAAACTGTTTTATTCATAAATATATATCTATATATATATTTTGATATATGTTAAGGAACGATTATTTTGTAGAAAGTTGTAGGGAATTAGATTATAAATTTTATAAAGAGTGCAGATGCACAAACTTTAAATGCAGAAAAAAGTTCAAAAAGTGAAGTTGATATTGTTAAAGAAAAAAAACGTTCTCGTTTTAACGAAACAGTGGAAAGGAAGAATGAATGTTATATAGGCTGTATACTTTTTTCTTTCCTTTTGTTTTACGTATGTTGTTTTTAAGAGTCTTGCGTATATATATATTTTTTAGTGTTTTGTATTATTAATATTCTTAATAAAAATTAAGTTTCTTATATGGAATTAAAGAAAGTTATTGGTTTTTAATTGGTTTTGGAATATAACTCTCCTTTTTTGTATTGGCTCCAGGTCTTATATTATATGAGACCTGGAGCCAGGTCTCAGTTTTACACAACACGATGTTTTTCAGGAACCTATTTACCGTGTTATAGGAGGAATACCTGTATTTAAAAATTTCAGTGTTTTCCTTTTTTATTTATTAATTTTTTTCTTAGACTTTCATCTCTAGAGAAAATTTGCTAATTCATATTCCGGGCCTTGCAATGTTTGTAAGGAAAAAGATCCGGGCTCCATTCTTTTCCGACCAGATCTTGTTTCCTTACAAACATTGCAAAAATTCAAACTAAGCCACAATTAAATTACATTTCTATATATTAATAAATACTTGTTTTAAAACGACCAAGTATTGTATATATTTACACATAAATATATAAATATGTTTGTAAAATTCAAATGCATAGCAATGTAAAAACACGCAAAACTTTTTTTTACATTTCAGTAGATTTAGAAAATTAAGCAATTTTAAGCTTTATTCATAAGCTAAAATGAGTCTTTAATTGTTGAGTTGTATTAATCAGTTATTTAAGCCTATTTATCATAGGAGTTTATAATTTTTTAAATTTATACAGTCAAAGCCCAATAAGACGGCCCCCGTTAAGCCTCCACCCTCGCTGACCGCCAAGAAATTTGGCGAAACGGATCTTTCCTATATTAATTGAATAAGCAAATCTTGATAAGATGCCATCCGTCAATAGAAATGTCTACACAAATATTTCTTTTGGTATTGTATTTGTCCTCGTTAATCCGCCAGAGGCATTTAAGGTGACTTACATTCCGAAGTTCTTTCAGTACTGTATATATAGTATTAAAAGCTCTCTGGATTCATTTGTAACTAGCGGATGGGAGAGATGGAGTTAACGGTTAATCATGTGTCTCTTTAAACCTAGTTCACACCTAGGTTATAGAAAATTTAAGATCGTAAGAACCAGATCGTTTATTGCTTACCGAGCAAATAAGGATACTGTACAGTAAGCTGTGCACATTGTGTTCTATAGAGAGCTAAAAGTAGAGAATCAGGACAGCAGATGGATATATTTTCTATATAGTACTGTACATATACGGTACGTGTACTATACTATAAAGTAGGGTTCTTAATCTTTTGATGACTTCAGACCCCAATGGATTGTGCAATATGACTCATTTCCCCTTAAGAAGATTCTATCGCGTTCCATTAGAGAACTAAAAGTACCCAAATATAAATTAATACATTACCCAAATATAAATTAATATATTAAATAAAATAAATCAGTACCCACAGATCGAGTCTCATACTCACGGATAAGAAACCCTTGTTGTAAAGTATACAGTTTTTTAGAAATGTTAAGTTTGAATGCCAAATATAAATGTACTGTATTTTATTAAATTTAATAAATTCGGAGTTCATTTTCATTTTTATATTACACGTGTTTTCGATAAATCGCCAATCCCGATTAGCCGCCAGAATCCTCCCCATCGAATGCTGGCGTCTTATCGGGGTTTGACTGAATAGTTTTTGGCTAAATTCTATAACTATAGGAATAATTTTAACAAATGCCATTATTTTTGCTTAAAGTTTTCATATTATTTTTAATTGTTGCTGCTTTTTTTTACATTATAACATAAAATAATTCTGATAAATGATACATATTTTTACATGATATTAGAAGGAATTTTAGGAATAGTAGACGTAAATCTTCAAATAAATGTTTTTTAATAACTTTTAATAATACAATTATTGTCATAAAAGACATAATTTATATAATTCACCAAAATACAATACTGTTATATTGAAATTTCTGCAAAAATCTTTTTTTTTTTTTTTTTAATTGTAAAGTTTACGAAAAATAAATTATTCAGAACATATAAACAATATTCTGAGTATTATAATTACAGATTATAAGAAAAGAAAAAAATAGTCTTCTTGCATGCGATAATAATTAATTTTGGCAGATTTTGTTTATTCTTCAATTATTACAGACACTCGAAATGCAAAGTATTTTATGACTTACGGTAACCGACTTTCTTGATGGTAATCATCAAGGAGGTCGGTTACCATAAGTCATAATCTCCGAAGAAGAAGAAGAAGTAAGTATCAGTTGCTACTAGATTTGTTTCTTGGAGAAACTTCAAAAATGTTATTTGTCATTAAGGTTTTGTACTAATTACTTCCATGTTTTTTTACTGCAAATGATCTTTGAAACACTAGAAACAGGGATTTATTGTTTCCTTAAGTAAGCCAATTCTTTGTTTTATTTAATGTCATAAAAATTAAGAGCCCAGATAAAATGTATTTAAGAGATCATATTTTAAAATAATTATCTAATAATAGTGCTTAAAAATGAAATATTAAGAGCGCAAGATTTGATTAGTCATATATTATTAATCAAAACGTGGCTGGCTGGCTGGTTGGATGTTCCTTTTTCGGTTGAACTATTGTACCGATTTCTATAAATAGGATATCTTTAGAAAGATCTAATTTTTGAATGTCTGAGACAGCCAAAATTATTTGTTGTTATTAAAAATATGAAAATTAAAGAATAAAAATTACATCGAAATTGTAGTTCCTCCAAAAAAAAGAGAATTCGCAGGGCTGCAACGTAATAATAGATGCCATTTTACGATTCTTTCTTGGATTCCCTCAAGGATGTTTGGATTCCCTATACGAGTTCGGAAGTGTATTTCGTCGTTATATACAATATTATAAGATGAAATCACAAGATTATATTTCCGCTCATTTAGATGAGCGGGTAATTTCTAGTATTTAAAGTTTATTAAAAATTCTATTATTTACTTAACATATTATAGGAATTATTAAATAGATTTTCTCATTATAGTAGTCTTAAGGGTATGTTGTATTAAATTTTACATTTTATTGATGCTTTTTTATGTCTGTCATAGAATTTTTGAAGTAATCTTAGTTTTTTATATTTACAGTATTCTCTGTTAACCAGCTCTATAAAATCGGATTACAGTAAAACTTCGATCTAACGTTTGTCGATCTAACGTTTTTCTCGATCTAACATTCTTTTTCTCCAATTCCGGCAAAAAATAGGGGAAAATAACATTAAAATGTTTCAGTCTAATGTTTTTCGATCAAACGTTATCCTCTGTCTAACGTTCAAATTTTCTGGTCACTATATCACTAAACTCATGTAAATAATTTTTGATGTAACGTTTGACAGAATTATGATTACGTCCCGTCCTCTCACACGTCGTCATAAGTTTCCTATGGGAAATACTCTTATCGGTACAATGTTAGTGCCAATTGTCACATTGCATATAGCTTACAGCCAATAACCCACACATTTTCTACTTTTTTGGTTGTAAAATTCACTAGTAGTCTCTTCACATTGCAAAATTTTGCAGGTCCACGTTACCTATATATGTACGTCTTTTTTATTTTGCCGTTTCTTGATCTAACGTTTTTTTTCACCGTCCCCTTGGAAAACGTTAGATGGAAGTTTTACTGTAAATACAAAGTGATTTCAACAAGTTTATATCCTCTTCAGTATACGAATGTAATTTTACATGCAAATATAAAAATAGTATAAAGAATGCCAATACAAAGTTCTAAACAGAAAGAAGTTTAGAACTTTGCATCAGTATTCTTTATACTATTTGTATATTTGCATGTAAAATTATATTTATATACTGAAGAGGATGTTGAAATCACTTTATATTTAATATATGGTTAGAGTTTAATTATAAAATCAAAAAAGTATTCCTGTTACAGAGCTTTACATTTAATTTTTTTGGATTTTTATAAGTAGCAGTGTATTACTGTAGATTTTATACATAATTATTAAAATTTCTATTTAATTCTAAATTATTCCATTAGAACAAATTTTAATCTTGTTTGGACTGCCATCTGATTAAGGATTCCCCTAGTTAGTTTGACTTCATATATTTTTCATCAAAAGAGTCACACACATGAATTTTATTGACCAATCACAGAATTTAATGATTACATCACTATCATAGGTATGAGTGATCATAAGTTGATGACTGGATAGCTCAAGGATTATCTATACCTAAAAATTGAAAGAGGTGTACTGTTAAAAGTCAATTATATTACACACTTCTTTAACTGCATTTGATTTCTAGGCTGCAAGAATAACATTACTTGGAAAGAACAATATTTATGCAAAGTGGAGCACTACAATATATTGATTGGTTTGTGAAATAGTACTGCATGAGACTTTTGGTGATAAATAGATAATTTTCTAGACTTTCTTGAAGGTAAAGCTCTTCTGTCATCAAACCTAAATTCTTATTCTTACCCTAAATTCTTAGATAATTTCTAGTTACGGAATATCTCAAGGAAAAGGTATATTGTAGGATGTGGAGATTTTCAAATATTTGCATATCTGAAAATCTCCATCATTCAAAATTTGAAGTTTATTTTTAACTATAGGAGTATATTAAATTCTCTCTGTGTAAAGCAGTAAAGTATAGAAACTTTATTTTTAACTTTAGGAAGATCTGGTCAAGTGAGCTCTGAAATAATGTAAAGTTGTTCCATTAGGCAGTTTTTGTGATTTGTGAAAAAGATAACTTTGTAAATCCAGATACCATTTCTATTTTCATTTGTATTTTATCATTAGTTTTTAATTTGAATTCTTATTCTATGATTATTTTCTGAAGATAATTTAGAACAAAAAATTAAAAAATGATGTATTTTACAGAAAGAAAGAAATTTGCTTTTTAATACTAACTTTTTAAAAATTTTGATTTTATTGAACTTTATGAGTAAAATGATTAGAAATCATGGTATACAGATTGCATTGATTCATGACATCATCACTTATGACTTCCCATAATTATGATATATTGTGCAATCCATAAAATCTGTGATTATTCTATACAATTCACATGCCTTTGAGTTTATGCACAATGATCTGATATACCAGATGTATCTTTTTGTGTCTAGTGACTAGTTTATGTTTGTTAAATTTATTATCATAATGTGTAATGTAATAATAAATATTGATAGTGGGCAGTCCATAAATTTAGGATGTTTCTGACTTCTGACTGTTTCAACTTATGACATATGATGGAGTTTGATTCAAATCCCAAAGTCAAGGATTATCTGAATATTTTTTTAATATAATTATGGCTCAATCATCAATGATCTATCTATATTAAGATAAAGAAGATTGCTCTCTATATTAAAAATATGTTGATGCAATTATGTATATAATTATAGTTTTATTTTCAGATTAGAAATATTTAATAGTTTAATTGTATATAATAGATATATTTGAATATTATTTTTTAATAATTATAAAGTAAATTATATTTATTTATAGGATAAAGATCTTAGTGTATGTGAACATCCATTATCAGATATAACGATTGCAGGGGAATCAGCTCATCCACTTCCACAAACATTTCATGCATTATTACAAACTATATCAGATTTAATGATGCTTCTTCCTGTTGGTTCAGCATTACAGCAAATGGCAATGAGATGTTGGTGTTTAAAATTTCAACCATCTGATCATAGCTTTCTACATAGAAGTCATGTTTTTTCAAATATCAGTAAAATTTTATCCAGAACTGAAGAAGAAAATGAGGATGTAGGAAATGTATCTGTAGAAACTGGTCAGGTAATTTATTTTTATTTTTGTGATTCTTAATTATAATGTTACTTTTGATATTTAAAATAATAATCATCATATTTTGGATTATAATCCAGTTCATTTTCAAATAGGCAATTTTTTTCAGTTTATAGATTTTGGTTTGATAGGTAAAAGAAATTTCAGGATTCCAAATTTCCCAGGCTTTAACTGACATATAAAATAGTCCTAAATTATTATGCATCATTGGTTTGATGATGCTCATTGTGATTAATAAGTACCAATAAAAATGCAATAAATGATGATAATAAATAAACAAGTTTTTAATGATGTAAAATATTAACAAAAATTACACAAATAAATACTTTTGATTTCAAATCATAGAAATCATCATCAGGCTATGCAAAGAAGCAAAGTGAAACACGACAACAAAAGGGGGGGAAGTATACATGAACATTGGAATGAATAAACAGAGGAGAACAAAGAAGAGGAGAACATTTATTAAAAATGAATAATATCACTTTTGTTTCTTTCCAATCAGGAGAGAAATCACAAATATACACTTTCTCTACAAGGGCAGAGCAATAATATTCTTTTTGAATGTTAAAAGTATATTAAGCAATATGAGTTCCTAAGTCTCTGGCAGTAGCACCAATATACAGAATAAATTTTTATGTTGCAAAGTATAGAATAGTTCCCTATAATTGGGGAATAGAATACACCCACTGTCTGACCCTACATGGTGTAAAAGATGACTAAACTGTCACATCACATTGGCAGTTGCCACATCTGTCACTGGGAACTCACTCATGTGTTCTTACACAGAATCAGGATTGCTTCAGCAGTGCCCATGTCTATCACTAGGAACCTCCAGTGGGATTCACATGGACAATGGACTATTTAGCAGAGTTGTCTGCCTTATAGCCATATTACTTATTTCACACACATTGTATTTGGAGGACAAGTTTATATATAACTCCCATAAGGAACAGGGAAAAGTACAAAATAGTTGTTTTGACATGATATCTATTCTATTCCTTCAAAAAACAGCAAAAACTATTTTGTACATTGGTGCCGTGCCAAAGGCTTAGGGATTCATATTTCTGAACATGCTTTCAATATTCAGAAAGAAAATTATTGCTACTCCCTTGTAAAGAAAATGCTTATTGATGATTTCTTTTCTGATTTAGAAGTAATTGTACCTAATGTCCCTCTTAATACCTTATTTTTCAGAGAAGCTTTAGAAATAGAACATTCCTATGCATTTGATAATCCATCTGTAATAATAATACTAATCTGGTTTGCTACAATAAATTTTCTTAAGTGTAAAAAACAATATCATCTCCAATTATAGTTTCTTTTTATTATCTTTCATTTTCCATTCCATTTTTTAGCTGTCTCCTCCCATAGTATTAGCTTTCATATTTTTTGTTCCCCTTTTTTCAGCTACATAACTCCATCCTTCTTTGCCTTGCAGTAAGTCTCTGCATTTTTTCCTCTTCTAATCCTGCTTCTGTTTTCTCTATAATTTATAATTCTATTGTTTTTAGCTGCATAGTTGTTTGTTTTTACTAAATTTCCATCTTTTCTTTGTTTTCTCCTGCTCATTCATTTCAGTGCTCCTACTTGTTCATGTATACTCTTCCTTTTATTGCTGATTGAGTTTCACTTCACTTCTTTGTATAACTTGATGATAATTTCTATGATTTAAAACTGAAAGTAATTGTTTTGAGTAATTTTTATTAATATTTTACACTATTAAAAACTTGTTTATTTAATATCATTTATTTTATTTTTATTTTTTTGTATTTATTATGCATCATACTTTTCATACTTCTTTTTCCCATTTTGATATATTTTTAATAAGCCAAAATATAGAAATAGAAAAATTAAATTTTATTGTAAATATAGAATAAAAATATTGAAATGGCCCAGTTGTAACAAAAAAATATTGTCAGCAAAAAATACGAACTTTCTACAATTGAATTTCTGAAAAAAAGGTCAATTATAAGACTGGTTTTTAACTAAAGTTCTGCCATCTTATAATATACATTAAGTGCTTTATAGATTTACAATGCATTTTCTGTTGAGCCAATTGAATTTTAATATGTTATAAATTGCAGTATTAAATTATTATTAATTCTTTTATACAATGCATATTACAATTTTTTAATATTTTGCATATATAACTATGCTTCTAACTACAAAATTTTAAAAATTAAATTTAAAATTATTATTATAAATTGATGAATTGCAGTATTGAGAATCACTATATTTGATGAAGCTCTAACAATTTCAATATTTCTGATTACCATCATGAGTATGGGCAGCCTGTGATGGGAAAAGGAATTCCTTTCCATCCTAGGCTTTAGTATCCATTAGGATTGCAAGTGATGTAAAAATAACAAATAGGAAGATATTTTTGATCAAATTTATGATAAGTGCACACAATAAGACACAGCTCCAAACAGGATCAAATACTTTATTGACAGAAACGTTTTTGACCTTAACAGTAGGCCAACTTCAGCTGTTTTAGAAAACGTTTCTGTTAATAAAGTATTTGATCTTGTTTGGAGCTGTGTCTTATTGTGTGCACTTTGTGAGTTTGACAGGATGGTTTTAGAGTTATCAAATTTATGATATTTGTATATCATATTTATATATTTATAATGCATTATTTGTATATATATCTGGCTGTTTATCTGCTCCGCATAGTCTCTCATACTATTTGATCTATTGAGATGAAACTTTGTAAGGTGACTTCCCACAATCCTTCAGGGAATATAGATTATCCAGAATTAAAATTTCCCAGAGGGGTTGGGCACATAGAGTTTATTCTTTCTGTCTGTTTGTTCCACATAAATTCTGACATTGACTTATTGGGACCAAACTTTGCAGAGTGATTTCCCTGTGGATAACATAGAGTACCCTGGGTCAAAATCTTCTCAGGGACGATTTTGGCCCAGCAATGCATACAATGCATATTACAACATATTGCAGTATATGCATATTTTGTTGTTTGATATTAATTAATTATTTTATATTATAATCTGAAACACTTGAATTACAGATCTCCATACTAGTGTAATAAACTTTATTTTGTTTCCATCTCTTAATTTTTTTAATTTTTATATCATTTTTGAAAATAACTTGTAAAAAATTTAATTTCTATTAAATTTTAAGTTTTTTTATTATAAATGATTTATGTAATTATTTTTAATATTAAATGACAAAAAAAAATTTGGTTATATCTGATATTATAAATTGCATTATGTTTTAGATCACAGCTGTTGTTGAATCATTAAAAGATGTAACTTCATTAGTTGATATTAAGGCTTCTAGCCGTCAAGCTATGGTTAACAGTTTAACTGACAATTCAACAGAGACATTTTGGGAAAGTGGAGATGAAGACAGAAATAAAACAAAAGGACTTACTCTAATATGCAGTATACAAGCTAGACCTAGAACAATTTATGTCCATATTGATAATTGCAGAGATTTAGGTGTAAGTATAAAATTTTCATTTTATAGTCATTTAAAAGTTTTTCATTTTCTAAAGTTGATATATTAACCTTGAATAATAGCACTTTAATGCAGTTCTGGGGAAAAAACACTTAAATTTTTAATACTTAGAAAACAAACGTTTTTGGCCTTTCGGCCATCGTCAGGTTTCATTCTAGAATGATTCTAGAACAAAACCTGATGATGGCCGAAAGACCGAAAACATTTGTTTTCTAAGTATTAAAAATTTAAGTGTTTTTTCCTCAGAACTGCATTAAAGTGCTATTATTCAAGGTTAATATATTAAAAGGATTTAGCAGTTTAGTAGTGAAATTAAATTTCTAAAGTTGATTATTGATTTATCAGATCACATTGTTATATTTTTATATACTGCATTTATTAATATTTTTCATGTGAATTTTTATATCTGATATAAATAAAAATATATAAAGAATAATACTGTTCAGAAAAATGATAATTATAAAATTAGCATTTCAGTATACATGCATACCTCATTATTGCAATAGCTATGTTTCAAACTACTGCCATAAAGCAAGATATGCCTGTAATTTTTTAATAAGATTTCATGAATACAGTTTTAATTCAATTTTTCTGAACATTGCTGGCACATTACAAAAATATAATGTAAAAAAATAAATTTTGCATTTATATATATATGAAAAAATTCATTTTGTTTCTAATCTTGAATTCTCTATGAAGACATTTTGCTATTAATTTAAACATCATTCCAGTAATTAATCTACAATTTAAATAACTAAAAATAAATTAATATTATAACAGCACTTAATGCAGAAAGTAATTTTTATTTTTAAAATGTTTTTATAGGTATCTATCATTTACTGCTCTGAACAGTATTGTATAGTATAATGGGAAATAAACAGCACTTTCAAGCAGTCCTAGGTTTTAAATAAACCTTAACAACTTTATT
>WUQG02004400.1:0-12185 GCA_011317285.2 Androctonus mauritanicus | reverse complement strand
ATACTTTACTTTTAATAATTATCGTTTATTTATATTTTATATTAATTTGTTGATAATTTGTTATTTTTTTTGTGCAAATAAAATTACATTCCTAAAACTGTTGTGTAATAAAATCATATTCGTAAAATTATTACGTGACAGGGCCTCGAGATTTACTGCCTAAGGGCCTCCATCTTGTTTAATCCGGCACTGATTAGTTCGTTAATATAAAATAAACATTGACTTATTCTTCATTATACACCAATTCTGTATTATTTGTTATGCACGGGAATTTTTTATTATAAAAGAAAACCGAGATAATATTCAAACTTTGTTACTTCGTAATTGAAATGTCATTATAGATTGCCATATAACTGGACAAATATAATGAAAATATCATCTATTTCATAGATGTAGAAATAAAGGTACAAAACGCTATATATATAACAAATATATTTATAAAACTGATATTTTTTCTTAAAATTCAAATTATTAATACAATTATATACTATATAAAGTCGTAGCATATAGGTCCTTTTTAAAAATTTATCAATCTTCCAACAAAAGATTATGATGATGAAATTCGATGAATTAACAAAAAAAAAATTTTTTTTATAGGGCCTATATATAAAACTTCTTTCTCTCTTTTGGAAACTAAGAGGTGGGAAAATATGGTTATGTTATCAATGTTATAGGACGGGTGGCCAAATTTTGTGTACATAAGATCTACTTTTTATCTTAATGTGTCGCGATCGACTTGTTGTCATAAGCGTAGTCTAAGTGGGGAGAGGCAGCTGTGTCCCGGTCTAGTGCAGTATAAACAGAACGCTCTTACTGCCGCCCTAACTATGGTCCTAAGTTAGTGCTCTATTTATCATGTAGTCTAATCGGTTTCTAAGTTAAGACGTCGCGAGCCATCGATCAAAATTGGCTTCGCGATCGACTTGTTGGCCACCCCTGTTCTAGAGGATTTTTGTATTCGTCAATATTCTATTTAAAAGGTAACTATTGCGCCCTGCGAACGTTAATATCTTCTGTTGCTACGTCAGAACGATGTTAAGATGAAACAGACTATAGATAGACAATTTATATCAATAAAAATAGCAATAACGGGAGTATTTAATGCTCGAATGTCTTCGAGTAAACAAATAAATCAGCTTGTTAGTATAAAGAAAAATTTCCGCTGAATTTTAAATATTTAATATCGGCTACGTATAAAAATTATATATAAAATCATTTTAAATTACAATTAATTATTCACAAGTTATCCGGAGCGAAAAATGTTAACTTAATTAATTATATTTACATTTTTTATTTCCAGTTGGAAATTATATAATTTTTAAATAATTAGTTATTCTTCTTCTTCTTATTTTTTAATTTAATCTTTAATAAAATTATGCATACTGTCTATTAAAGTTAAAAATATATATAAAAAAAAGTAAGAACATATGTTAAAATAAATGATGTTATGGTTAAATCAATAATTTTATTTATTTTGAACGTTAAGTAAAACGCACACACAAAAATAGAACGAAAATTTAAGAATTTTACGTGTTTAATTAAATTTTATATATAGAAACGCGTATCAACGTAACCCATTCGGGAATTTAGTAAGTTGTAGGCAAAGAATAATACCAAAATGTCTGACAGATTCATTCCAGTAAAGATCTATATTGAATGGCTGAAAAGAGGACGATTCTAGCTGGAGATAGCAAAGATAGTTTAATGTTCATCCAAGTGTCGTTCATTGAAGAAAGAAATGGTTTCAAATGATGACTACTGTTACTAGAAGATCAGTAAAAGGCGGTCTAAAAGTTGATCACTATACAGCCTTAAGATATCGCTATCTAAATTCTCGGTTATACCACTAAAACTGCACTTCACACTATTGTAACTACGGGAAAGCATACATCAGTCAAATCACACCCTGGAGGCTTCATGAGGATGTCGCCATACTAGATTCAATGGTTAAGTAGCTAGTTCGTTTCATTCAAAAAAAAAAAAAGAAAAAGATTGTATAACAGTATCCATCATTCGGAACTAGTTATCACCACTTTCGATGGACGACACTAGTTGTACATTAGCAAAGACCATTTTTCCATCCTGTCTCGACATTTTTCTTAAATTAAGTCAATAGAAACAACTTAACGTTTTTTACAATACGAATTCGAATATTGTAATTTATGATGATCAAAAAATTTATATAGGAAATGCTACTATAATAATAAAACATTGTTGCAAAAGCATACTTTATATTTATTAAATGAAATTCATGGTGATGGATTTTATAAAAGCCACAAGCGTAAATACCAAACGGAATGGATTCCAAAATCTCCATTTGCATATAGAACATGTCGAGTGGTACTTCCTATATGCTGTAATGCTTTCGCGATTTCATATTTGCCGTTTGGTCGGATAGTCTGAAAATCATTCGACCAAAAAATGTAAAATATGACAGAGTATAATTCCGAGTCAAAAGTAACCTATCTTTTCGCAGAGTAAGAAACGAATAAAAAAAATTCGAATGGATAAATATTTTATGAAAAAATCAAAACGTTCTACCCACAGGATAAGAATGATTTCCCATTTATAAACAAATACGACGAATTTCAATATCAAAATATTTATGAATGAAACTATTTGATTATAGAATTTCACTTGAATTATATATAGTCTATATTATAGAAAGGATTACATTATATAAAGTAAAATCTTACTAAACCATGACTGAATAGAGTTTAATCATTTATGTACAGTAATATAATCCTTTCAAAGAAACCTTTATATCGAATAAATTTTAATTCACAAGGAGATCTGAATAACATGCGATTAATCTAGAAAAGATAGCCAAATGAATCCTTTTTTTATTATTTTTCCAGGGGATTCCTGGAACTAATCCCTATATATTTTTTCTATTTTTATTTAAAAATAGATTCCATATGCCATTTTTCTATAAAAAAATGAAAATATTTATTTATTTTTTCTTCTCTTTATTGATTTTTCTTTGATTTGAATAACAGATGCGGACAAAATTTTATTTTAATAAGCCGAAATTTATATAAAAATATAGAAATATAACTTATTGTATTTTTATATTTAATCTCTAGATAAATTCACATATAAAGTGAACATTATGCCATCCACTCGTAAATGAGTTAAAGCATAAAATTAACTGTAATAATTATCCAAAACAAAGGATAAATTCATTAGAAATTCTTATATCTATAAACTCTTTGAATTTTAAGAATTATCTATTTTTTGTAGAAAGAAATTTTATTAAGTTTCTCATATTCTAGAACGATTTTGACAAGAAAATCTACTCTGAGATAAATATAATCTTCGTCTTGGATAATCTCATTTTATCTATTTTATCTCTATAAACTTGGATAGTGATACAAAACAGATCAGTTTTATATATAAAAATATATATTGCATATATAAATTCAAATAAAATGCAATTTAAAAGAAAAGTTTTTTTCGTGACAAGCATTCGTATTATTTATGTTATAAATGCTAGCAGATAGCTTGATGGAAAGTAGTAGAGAATATTGTGTCATCCACATTCGCTATTACTTTAGTAACAACAACACTTGACGTGTGCCTGATCTTTTTTGTCAAGTTACTGCCTCCCATTCTGAAGGATCATCGAGATTTTTCTGTAAGACTGCTCACTAGATCAGTCAGAAGAACTCAGTCTTCTATAATGTTAGCAGTGAAAAGAGCAAAAAAATGAAATGCAGGTCACAAAATTTGAGAAAGACTGTACTGTATAAATTTTGGAACTGATATGTGCTCTGAATTATCTATGGATTTACTGCTTGTAAGAAATGTACGCTTACTCAGTTTTATGCTGAATATAATTACCTGTCGTATCACCAGTTCATTCAATGCAAGTTCTTCCTATACTAATGCATCATCACGAATTCATCATCATTAAAAATAAAAATAATTACTACTATTCATCGTTAACCAGTTGGCGAGAATTCGGAAGATATATGAATTTTATACTGAAAAAATTTGTTTAATTTAATAAAATACGAAAAACTTCTGATTAATTCGAAATTAGGGAACCCAGAAGAATTAACTTCTAATTAAAGAATTGGAATTAATTGTCTTCCCCCTTCTTCTTTCTACGTATCGCTGCAAACATCGCTCTCGAATTTATTTAAATCGATAATCTAGATTACAAATTACAACTAGTCAAATTTTCTATTTACATGAAAGATGAACACTGTAAGCAGTCGAGTGGCGTATAATTTATTTCAAAAGAGGATAGTTTTACCTCGCGGCCCATTTTCGATATATTTTGCAAGCTGGATATAAATCTGAAGAGCTGGAAAAGCTGTAACACCGGATTGCATTTACCTGTATTAGTTCTTTTTTTTTAATCACCTTTAACACGTAAATCCATACTTTAACCACGCTAAATTCATTACTCGAATTTATGATAGTTTAACCTAGCATCGAAATAATTTAAGAATAAGAAATGCACGAAACGCAATTTTTGCGAAATTTCCTGTTCTTTATTTTGTAACTCGATGGCATTTTCGCGTACAAAGTACGAATTTATGTTTATTTTTGGCAAATGCGAAGAGAAAATATTTTCTCTGACATTTACACGTAGAACTTAAATCATCAAAATGCCAATTTCAATGTGTGTGTGTCCCATAATAATTTTTAAATTAATTTGTAGATTTTTATGATGTTTCGCTATTAAAATGTGAATTCAGTGCCCTATTTTGAATCCGTAATTTCAATCATTTAAAAATGGCTGATGTCTAAATTTCTGAGACTCTTTCCTTAATATCTCTTGAAGCAATTGAGAGATATTTGATTAAATTTAGTAGGATGATCGTGCCACTGAGGACACTTTGCTAACACATCAATAACTCTGTGGTTCAACCAATTTAAAAAACAAATGTTTAAACTTATGAAGTTTCGCTTAATAAATTCCAAACTACTGTATTTGATGGATTTTTATGAAAATTAGTCATGGTATACTCGTGCCATTTGGGATGACTATGAGGATAGTTTTAATCTTGTATTTTAAATCACTCGAAAACAGCATGAAAAATAAGCGATTAATTCTTTTCAGAATTGCTTGTTGTCCATGCATTTATACTGTTTACTATCATGCAAAATAATTATAATTTAATCACTTAAAATTAATATTTTAGACTCAAATTATAATTACATAAAAAAAATTAATTGAATCTCAAATCTATAGAATTGCTACAATTTAGAACTGTTCAGAATATAGCATTAGAGAATTAAATTGAATTTATAACAATTAATTGAATTGCTTGGCCTCGTTCAGTATCAATAAAAAGATTTTTACGTAGAAGAGCATCATTTGAGATCTCTAATTTTCAATTACTGTACTTTTAAAGTCATTAGTGCGCGTCTAATATTAAATTATTTTAGATTAACAATAATATTTAAATACATTAATAACATCAAAGAAATCAAGAGAAAGAATTCATTGTTTACTCTCTGAACCACGTCCGTTAATTTGAAATGATTAAGAGTTCTGGAATTAAAATGTATATGTCATCAAAGCCATCTCTTTATTGAATATTATAGAAATTTACTGGAGAAAAGTGTCAGAAGTTTGAAAGCCCGCCATGCTGTTATTAAAAATTAAAGTTTGATTAATGAACATTAAGGTTAGCTTAAATTATTTGACCTTCCTAATAAATTTGATAAAAATCCATTAAATAGTTCAGATTATATTAATAAAGTATCTCGGAAGTTTAAATACTTGCCATGTTTAAATAGTTGGAACTATAGGCATTCGGATCATCTTTGATGGCAGAATTTCCCTAGCGAATTTCGCGAAAATCCATTAATTAGTTCGAAACTTATTAATGAGAAACGTACAATAGACAGAAAAAAAAAACTAACTAAATTCGAAGCAATCTGAAATTTCAGTTAAAAATTTATTTCTTTAATCACAACGACGAATCTTAACGTTTTAATCAAGTACTAATTGAAAAATATAAATTAAATTTTGCGCCAGACGTACTCGAATTTGGCATTTCAATAAAACCTCATGTTTATCTCTTTGAAATGTGTTTTTCCTCAATTCGTATCATTTTTTCTATCTTATTGATATAATTAATTCAGGCAAAGTACAAATCATTTCGTATTTTTGCGTCAATATTTTGAGGTGCATCATCATCATCATCAGTTTTTTTCAATTTTTGATTTATCTGATGGTTTTTCGCTGTTGTTATTACCATATTTAATTAATATAGTATACAGTTTTTACTTAGATTTGAATTTATGATAAGAAGTAAACAATAAAACTAAAAAAAAGAGAGAGAAAAGAATAAGTAAAACATTTCTTAGAAAAAAAATTCGATGAAAATGTTGACAAACCCATGTGGATTCCTATTTTCCGAACAAAACAAATTAGATTATCAATTCCGAATTCGGTAGTCAAGAGTTATCATGTCATTGAAGAAAATGCAAATCAATTTGGATCGAAGGTAAAGAAACATGCATTACAAAACTTATTTACATTGTTTAGCTTTCATCTAAATTTACTAAACATCCCAATTAAGAGTTAAGATGAAAATAAATGCCATTAATTAAACATATGCTACTATCGATTTTCTGCAATTCCACATAATATATTAATTAGATCAGTTTTATCGCAACTTTTTCCTGCAACTGTCTACAAAATTATAAATTTTATTTATTAACAAATAAATTCCTTGGTGAATAAGCTCACGGACAGATTTTAACCATTAAATAATCGGATTAGAAAAGGTAACCTATGATGTATTTATGATGTTTATACCGCCTTATAAGTATTATCGACGTGTTGTCTTGTTTATTTTGGGTTCAAAGTCTTCTTAATATAAGCTTTAATATTTATTAAATTGCATTTATTGATGGCTCTCCAAGAATATGAATATGATGTTATCAAAATTTTATCGTGGTATATTTTTTCATGTTTATAACAGCACTTTAAACAGATAGCATAAGTTACGATAAAATGACCTTAGCGATACATTAGCTAATTATTTTCATAGCAAAAACAAACTGTTTGGATGAAAAAAATATATATAAGTTATATAAACATTCTCTAGTGACCTATAAAAATTCTTACTTGGAGAAACTAATTAAAATCCACTTTATTTTCGAATTAACTATAAAAATTTTTAATTTATTTATATTTTGACATAACTGTTGTGAACACGTTGCGCTCTTTTTTATCTTTTCTGAAAGAGAATGCAGAGTTTTCGAAACGATTTTTATAATTGTTTCTAGAAGATGAGTTTGCATGGTTAATGTTATTGAAAGCGATTCGTTTTAAAACTGTAGTGGAAGAATTTGATGGAAAATGTGAAAGAGTAAAAAAAAAAAAAAAAAACTAAGAATATTTACATTAAATACTCCAAAAATTTATATATTTATATTTCAGAAAAGTGAAAATTTAAACGAGTACTCGAGTGACAAAATATTATCTTCCAACCACGTACACACGCTCTAAATGTTAAATTTTTCATAAACAGCATACTGTACACTATTTTTGACAGTTAATCGTACATATAATCACCAAATTTAATAAACAAAAAAAGAAAAATTTGAATTTTGATAGAATTTATAGATAAGTAAACAACTGATACATTTTTAAACACTTTTTAAAATATTTCCTACATAGTAACTTATCGATTTAATAATTTAATATTTCGAGAAAATAATTATTTATTTTATTCAGTTTTCTATGATTGCTCTATATTAGTAACGATTATTTATTCATGCACCGTTTCACCTTACTTTTATCATTAATAAAATAATCTAATGATTAAAACTGTACGCTATATAAATTGTTTAATTCGATTTAAGAAGTTGGAAAATTGCTCTTCCCAGTAAGGTATAAAGAATATTATGGATGGCATTATTAAATATAATCTTCTGAATATCAATTACGAATAACCATCGATAAACTTTGACAGAATAATCAAATTTATTTTAATATAAAAAAAAAATATCGAAAGTTATAATAGCTGCATCCAATTTGATCAACATTGACGAGATGTCTTTAATATTAATTTATTTTTTGTGTTATGAATATGTAAGTATAGATAATAATTATAATAAGACTGTTTAGTCTGTCTAGGTGAAGCATCCAAAACTATTCGTGATTAAAATCAAACGCAAATTTAAAATTAATTTTATTCTTAGAGTGGTAATACACCTCAAAGTCGATTATAGTCTGTTTCATCTTAATATTGATCTGACGTCATCAAATGACGTCGCTATGTGGCCTAGGCACCTAACAAGCAAACGTGTGTTCCTCCTCCAATAGATATTTTAATGTATAGATAGGAATTATTATAAAGGAATGTTAATGGCATTTTTCTTAAAAACTTTTACGTATTTTTGATAGGTTTAATAACTTTTATTACTACCAGTATTTAGAAATTACTCACCAATTATTTTAGTAAGGTAATTAAATTAAATTTTGAAAATTGTCACCAGTTAACTCTGCTATCAAATCAGTCGTGTCTCTTACTGACTTATCTGGATGTTTTTCTATTAATTTGCCATAAACGTTAAGTACAACTCGCTTCGTTTCGCTATGGAACACTTTTCCTCCGAAGTTTGAATTCACGTAGCGAGACGCCATGTTGAACTATACTATAATCCTGTCTAAGAGATTGTAGTATAGTTTCCGACACATTGTTGTGTGTGTCCGGTATTGAGATGTCTATAATGTAGGTAACTTTGTTTTGCTTGTCTATGAGAGTGACGTCTGGTCTGTTGTGATGTACGGTTTTATCTGTTAGTATTGTTCTGTCATAGTACATCTTGTGTGTCGAGTTTTCTAAGATTGTGTCTGCTATGTATTTGTAATATGGTGTGAGTGTGTTTATTAATTTGTGTTTGGTTGCAAGCTTTTGGTGTATTATGTTTACAACTTGGTTGTGTTCGTGTAGGTAATCTGTTTGTGCAAGCAGTTTGCAACCCCATGTAATATGTTGAATCATTTCAGGTGCTATTATTATTATTATTATTATTATTATTATTTGATAACTGTTCACAGTTTATTTAAATTTTATACTGGATAAAAGTGTCAAATTTTGGATATAAATATAATTTTTTTTATTAATTTATCATTTTTTTAGCTGGATATCATAACTTTTAAGTGTATATTGTAAGATTGAAACAATCCTGATTACTATTGAGACAATCCTCATGAAATCAGGATGGATAACAGCATTGATATAGTATATGATTAATATTTTAATTTAATATTACCTCTAGGTGGTAAAGGAGGAGCATCATCTGTGTCTGCCATATAACTTTGCTCTGACCAACTGTTTCTAGTTGATCCTGATATTGATGGAGAAGTTATTTGCAAATATCCAGTTGGAGAATGTATATTTCCAGGAGAATTTTCAGGAATATGTGGCCATTTGTTAATTATTTTTGGGCTCACAATTTTGTTACAGACTTGTTGAGGAAATGGATTTGCATATCCAGTTCCATCTTCTAAATTATCTTTTTGAATATGTGATATATCCCATAGCTTTGAAGACTGCAAAGTTCTGTCACCTATTGACTGTAAATATTAAAAATAACTTTTGTTAAAAAGATCATTATAAATTATTGATTCACATATAGTATGATTATAAAAATTACAAAATTTTAGAATAAATTATCTTTGAATATTTTACTTATAAATCATTTTTATAAATTAATTTCTCTCTTATCTTCATTTCTAATAACTATTAATATGAATAAAAATTTATTTCATAAAAAATATTTAATTGAATAACTAGCTTGAGGAAAAGAATAAACAAACCATAAATTATGCAGCTATTTCATCTGTATATCAATTATGTTAAGCTTCTGCTTTTTAGTTATAACAAATTGCATTAAAACTATTGGAAGTGCCCTATTGCTAAATAATTTTCACTATCCTATGTTTTAAAGAAATATTTGTGAAAATGATATATAAAAATAAGCTGTGGATAAAATTTAAATGATTCAATCATCTAGAGACTTCAATGACAAACTTGATCAAACTGATTCTTTATCAACCAAGATATAAACTAGGTATTGTTATAAATTATTGTAGTTATAAGCACCAGTAAGAGTATCATCATATTTAGATTTTGTGATAAGTTTTTGACTAATCATTTAAAGTAAAATGCATATTGAAAATATCTATAAATTTTTTATGTGATATGGTTATGAATAAGAGTTACCAGATCTACGCATATAGGAAAGGGCATTTTCAACTGAAAAAGTATCTTAAAGAGTACAAGGCTTGATAAAAAAACTTAACTTTTAAATTATTGATCAATAAAAATAAATATAAATAAATAAATAGTTTTTCTGTTCCACTTTTAAAAATGACTATAAAATATAATTAAATAAGTTATTAATTAAAGAAATCTTTATTATAATTGTAACATTGCACACATATATTATGATATCAATTTATAATAATTCATGAAACTATATTAAAAAATGCTATTGTAATGAATTGCAATACATCATACACAACAAAGTTCTTAACAGGATAAAATAATATATTGACAGAAATATTTTTGTTCTTCTTAGTAGGCCTGTGTTAGCTGCATTCAATTCCAGGACACTTTGCAACAGATATTTTACTAACAGTCACCTTGCTGAATGGATGTTTATCCAAATGGACATTTTGTCAAATTGACATTCAGCTGAGTTGATTGTCAAATAATAACTGAATATTCAACTGTTCAAATTTGTGTTTAATTTATATCCAAAATATGCATATATAAAATTTTAATAAAATCACTTTTAGTTTAAAAAATATGTTATACAAATTAACTTACTATTAACAATCAGAAATATGTATTTATTCTTATATGCCTAGAGGTATCCTCTTTATCTTAGTGGCCAAAGCCATTTCTGTTATTTATATTCTGTATGATTATCATCTTTAATCATTTATAAATGCTATATTTTTATAGATAGAGATTCATTTCCAGCAGGAGAAATATTGTGTGCATGCACACACACAATTAACTTTGAGGTCTGATATAATGAATTATAGTTATTTTTATTAGATCATAAATTCAGGCTTGTTATAATAATGTTTTAAAGTTTCATATTTAATTTGTTTTTATATACATTTCCCCAATAGACACTAGCATTCTAATGCTAGTGTCTATTGGGGGAAATGTTTTAAGCTTATCATCACTGAAGTACTTTTGAAAGAATCTATAAATAAAATCTTAGAAATTATGATGTGGTTTTGATTGCAATTAATACTGTAGGCTTATTCATAAAATTCAAAATACAAGCACTTTTTAATTAGGAAGTTTATTATGAAAATAACTGAATTAATGTTTATGGTTTAAGAAAGCCATCATCAGTTCTAAAATTCTCAGTTTCCATCAGTTTTTGGGACTGATAATAGCATTCTTAAGTTGTAAATGTTATTTTAGTTATTTTTTATAATAAACTTCCTATTAAAAGTGCATTTGTATTTTGAATTGTGTATTTCAAGTAGGTGTATTGTTGACTGTTATTATTCATAAAATTATTAAATTTCAAGAATAAACATTCTATATATAAATTATAAAAAGATGATATATCTTTTTTCATTATTTATAGCAATTATTTGCACTTTTCTGAACAAACTAGTTTGCATAACAAAAAAGTTATTTAATACCTAAATTTTTATCTATATTTTTATTAATATTTTATCTAATTTAATACTTTGATAAAGTAATTCAATTTTTAACATAACATATATTTAAATAAAAAAAAAATATATTAATGTCTGAAATTACACTACTTTTAAATGACAATTTCATTTTTTAGCATTTAGGTAGGATACAAATCTTTATTACAGTTACTATATAGTCACAGAAACATTTTCACTCTATTTGACCCTCATCAGCTGTACATATATTATATGTAAGACTTAATAGCATTTAAGAATTAAACATATCTAATAGAATAAATATATATGTAATGTAAACAATAAGACAAATAAGACAAACTATTATTTTTGTATTTGAATCAAATTTATAGAACTCATGTTATTCTATTAGATATTCTGTTTAATTCTTAAATGCTATTAAGTCTTACATTTATTATAGGTATAACTGATGAGGAACCAAATGTATAATCCGAAAAGCACTAACTCCCCCTGGTGAATAAATTTTGAAATTAAACTGTAAATTAATAATTAATAT
>WUQG02004389.1:0-12185 GCA_011317285.2 Androctonus mauritanicus | reverse complement strand
GTAACTTCCTTATGCTGCGTAATTGCCAAGTCACAAAATGTTCTTTAACTAAAGATACAATGATTTGGAGTGATTTGTGAATAAAAGTGTCAGAGTAAATAAGGGCGCTAGACTTGGCTCTCGTGATATCTCATAACTTTTTACAGATAAAGAGGCATGAGACTTGGCTACATTTTTTACATTTGAAATATTTTTTGATGGGATTTTACTTTACCCGAAGCGATTGAGCACATTGCACTGCTGACTCCAATTTGCATTTATATAAGTGCATTGCTGCACTGCCTGATGCACTGCAACACAGAAATTCTCAATAATAATCCAAGAATCTTATGTAGGCTCACTGCACTGGATCACTTTGGGTTAAAGTAAAATTTTGCCTTTTAAATTGATAAACTGGTGTTATATATATAAAATAAATTATTATAATATAATTTAAAATTTCAATAATATATTTATTTTAGCAAATAGTATTAATATATTGGTAACTAAAATCAATCATCATGTAATTTATCAGTTTCAAATTTTTATCGAATTTTAAATGCTAAAGTGGGGGGTCAGCTTATACACAGATCAGCTTATATTCGAGTATATACAGTATATGCAAATGAGCTAAGCATGGATTTTTAAAAAAGATATTATTTAAAAGCTTTTGTCTGCTAAGGGTGGGCAAGATGAAGTACATTGTATACTGTTTGAGCGACTTTCAATTCTTTCTTGTGATAATGACCAAGCCAAATTAGAATAGATGGTTCTAATTTGAAGCTTGGGAAGAGATTCTCATAGTCCAAGATGTCATGATTCCCTAGATGGTGTTCAAATAGTGAAAAACATGAAATGAATATTGCTTTATCTAGGATTGCATATCCCATTAGAAATAAGTATATCAAAAAATTAAAGCAGATATTTAAGAAATAATCCAAGCAAAAAATATGCAATTTTTCAATCATCATCATAAATTAGAGATCATATAATTTCTAATTTAAAATTCTTAAAGAAGCCTTTAAATATCATCCTAATTTTGTTATTAGAAGAATTGTAGAAATGACAGCAGGAGTTATTGAATATTTCTTAGCTAGCATCAATCCTGATGAAATAAAAAACAAAGCATTAGACAGAAGCTTATTTGAGAGCTAGATTCATTACTCCACATACTAATTAAAAGTATAAATTGCACTTTCATTATGTTAAAATCATCTATAGAAAAATGTGCATATATCTTAAAAAAATATGGATTTGATCTATGATTCTTTAAAAAAGTTTTTTGCATCTGTATAGATCTCTAAAAGTGTCAAATTTAATCATGCTTTATTAATTCTAAACTTTTATCACGAATTCACTGTTTGAAAAATCCATATCCTGGCATTAATTATTTTTACAATAAAAAAAATTTTATGGATTAATCATAATAACTTACTCTACTTCGAAGAAAATCTGCCAAATATCTCCTAGTAAAGTTAGCAGCAGCTGAAGGTGATAATTCATAACCTAAAAACAAAATTACAATCTAAATGATTTTTTAAATAAAAGAAACAAAAATATTATACCCAGACTCCACTTTGCATTCTTCTTAAAAAATGTGATGCACACTGAAATGATGCAAATTGAAATATAATTTCCATATGAAACTACAAATATCCCTCAATTTAGCAACAGGAAATTATATTTTAACAGATATTGAAATATAATTTCCTTGAAGCTAGAGGATTTTTAACTTAATGAAATGAATAAATGTAAACAGTTTTTATATTTGCAATGATAATTTATGCTTTTTCAAAGAAATTATTTCATTGTCAATCAATTGTTCACTATAATTTGTTTAAATCAATGATTACATTTTGTTCTATATATATAATAATTTAAAATCTCTAATTTATATCTTAATATATTTTTCTTACATGCTGATTCTTCAAATTGTTTTGGTAAAAAAAATTGTCATTTGGATGTTTGCTACCAATTAAATGATATAAATCATTGTTTTTTATAATTTTCTTATTTATTCTTTTCATTGATTATATCAAATTTATTGTAAATACTCTTGACTTTAAGACAAAATTTGCCAGAAGGTCTAATATCAAAGCTGTGCAACATCAAATAATATGAATATTTGTAATCTACTTTTTGCATTTTTGAAAACTTTTGTAACTTCATTAAACTTTTCTAAAACTATTTAATTTCATAATGGTTATTTATTATTACAGATATATAAATCTTTAACATATTTTTTATTCTGGTAAAAATTTGAATTATGATAATATTTTATTATTCTATTGGAATATTCTAAATCTTAGAAATCTTTAAATAAATTATTTTGTGTCTATTAGTTTTATTAAAATAATTATCATAATAAACTTCATAATTAATATATTTTTTAACAGAATTAAAATAATCAATACTAACTTCAGAAAATTGAATTTATTTTGTAAATAATTTAGTAAAATAAAGAATTTTGAGAATTATATAAATTTAAAGACAATATTTTTGATGAAAATTTTATAATCTTGAATAAATAAATAAAACCACAATGATTAGCATATTTATTGTTATATTAGGTTTATATCTGAAAATCATTCAGAACTTAATAACTTAGAAATTCAACAAAGAATTGCAAGAAATAAACTAAATAGGAAATAACTATCATAAATTATTGTATTATAATATATATTTATATTAATACTTTTGAATGCTTTAATATTGATAAATAAAATGATAGCAATTTTCTGGTACACAAGAACTGATTGACAATCTTTATATTGGAATTAATTGAAAATGAGTTTCCTGCTTATAAATTTTTTTTACCTAACAAATAGTTTTTAGAAACTTATATTGAAATATTGAAGAGAGGTATTTAGCACTACTATTTTCAACAAATAAAGCTTAAAATATTAACAAATACTTCCAGAAAGAATTAGTCATCTGCTTTCTGAAACATATCCTTTATTTTGGAATAATTAAAGTTAAGGGATTAAATATATATTAACAAAATTATCTTCAATGCAATTAATTTATACATTAAATTATATAATAATTTATTATTTATATAATTTCAAGTATTTATATACTCCATTCTAAAAGTTGTATGAACTATGCAGGTAAGTCATATTTTATTCCTTGCTTACATACACTTTTAGTACCATCAGGTATCAATGATATAAAATAAAAATCTTAATAAATGTGCATATTAACCTCATCACTTTCTCATCTTTACTAAAGAATAATTTCAGAATATGTCTGCTATTTTTAAATGAATAAACCTACATGATTAATTAATGCCATTTGAAATTTGCCTTTGATGACCTAATCCTGATAATAAATTTTGCAAAAATCAGTCAAATAGTTCAAAAATTATTAGAAATTTGAATGTTTGCCATTTTTAAACAATTGCAAATAAAAGGTTAATTGATATGTCATTGAGAACATATTACAATGGCATTTTTAAAGTTCGTAAAAATTGAATTAATAGTTTAGAATATATTAAGAGACTATTTCAGAAGTTGAAACATTCACAGCTCAAAGGTTAAATGATTTGACATTGAAGTGATGTTTAATGATAAAATAGCATTACCAAGTTTCATGAAAATCTCCTTTAATCAGTTCAAAAAGTATTAATGGAAACATATAAATAGACCCAGATGGCCAATCTCATAATCCTCTATTTTCTTTGAAAAGTAGGCTGAAAATAATACTGTATATGCAACATCTGTTTAATTTTTTGAATTATGAAGTGAAAGAATAGAATTGAAATCAATAGAAAAAAAACTATTGTTCTATAAAAATATCAATTATGTACAGGGAACCTATCTCATATAACATGGTAGATAGGTTCCTAATAAACACAATGTTGTGTGAAATCATGCTATATGAGATCTGGAGCCAATACAAAAAAGGGAGTTACATTCCAAAATCAATTAAAAACTAAAATAACTTTTTTTAATTATATAGAAGAAACTTAATTTTTATTAAGAATATTAATACAGTAAAACTTTGATATAACGTTTTCCTCAATCTATATTCTTTTTCTCCAGTTCCGACAAAAATAGGGGAAAATAACATTAAAAAGTTTCAATCTAACATTTTTCGATCTAACCTTATCCTCTGTCTAACGTTCAAATTTTCTGGTCACTATATCACCAAACTCATGTAAATAATTTTCGATGTAACGTTTGACAGAATTATTATTATGTCCCATCCTCTCACATCTCATCATAAGTTTCCCATGGGAAATATACATATCAGTACAACATTAACGCCAATTGTTGTAATGCATATGGCTTGCAGCCAATAATCTGCACATTTTCTACTTTTTTGGGTGTAAATTTCACTAGTAGTCTCTTCACATTGCAAAATTTTGCAGGTCCGCATTACCTATATATGCACGTCTTTTTTATTTTGCCATTTCCCGATCTAACGTTTTCCTCAAGTTAACGTTTTTTTTCGCCGTCCTCTTGGAAAACGTTAAATCAAAGTTTTACTGTAATATAAAACAAAGAAAGAAAATATACATACATAAGACCCAAGGAAACAATATATGTAAAACAAAAAGAAGGAAGAAAGTATACAGTGTATGTAACATTCATTTAATAATTGTATCCCCCTTATCATTGTTCAATTAAAACGAGAACATTTTTTTCTTTTTAACAATATCAACTTCACTTTCGGAACTTTTTTCTGAATTTGAAGTTTGTGTATTTTTTGCTTGCTTTACAAAATCTGTAATCTAACCTGCTACAGCATAATCATTCCTTAAGACATACCAAAAATAATTTATGAATAAAAAGTTTTTTCTATTTCACATTCTCTATTGAAGAATAAAAACTTATTTTTTATCCAAGAACTGAACATTTGGAACACAAAAATACTCAATGGTTGACAATTAATTCAATTTCAAATCAAAACTGAAAATAGAATGCATATTATCCCTTTCATGGCAAACTAGTGAAATTGCATTTATGATTAATTTTAGCAAAATATTTCCCAATGATTGCATTTTATGTGTGTATTGTGTCCAGTGTGGATTTATAAAAATTAACAAAAATGTTTTGTGTTGTAGAAGAATAAACATAATTTTTTAAATGTGTTAAGTAAAAACCATGTTGTAGAAGTACCATGTTATATAAGGATTTCTGCAATTTTCAAATTGTATTAGAAACCCAATTCGAAAAGTTTCCAACAACTGTGTTATAGGAAGGATATTTGTATAATAAAAAATAATAAATGACATACTTATGTACATGTTTCTTCTACTATTCAGCATGCTGATGACACATTACCAAATCAAGCAAATTAGTACAGATCATCCTTGACTTACAATCATTTGAATTATGATATTCCAACTTGGCCAATTTCATAGCATATTGGCTAGAAATACTTTTATGATGGATTATCAAAACATAACCTTATTATAAGTTAAGGGCAACCTATACTGTATATTTGATACTCAGTAAGAAAAAGTATGTTTAAATAAAAATAATAAATTTATTTTAATATAACTGTTCGTTTATAAGATTTTCATTATGTCATATTGCATTGTATGCATATTATTTTTGTGTTTAGTTACACTAACAGCAATAAAAAACATTGGAACAATTTTACTAGCTATCTAAAAATAGTAAAATCAAAGTAAATAGATTTCATTTATGCAGTACATATGTACTGCAGATGCTGCATACATAAACAAAAGAAATTCATTTATCTTGATATTCATCATCATTAAGAAACTGGTAAAATTATATTCTTGGATGTATATACAAATGTACTCAGAATGGTAACCAAATCATGTTTTATGAGCTGCTATGCTATTAAAAGAAAATATTTCCCAAGCAATCAAATACAGATAGTCCTTGATTTATAACAGGATTCAGTTTGAACTCTACTGTTGTAAGTTGGAAATGCTGAAAATTTATGGATTTCCCATGATCAATAATTATTATTACACTTCACTTTATCATAACAACCTTAATAAACACAAAAATACAAGAATTAGACACAAAACAGAATGCTTTTTGCATATCAAACCTCTCTGTCAATTGCATTGACCAATCCCAGAATTTATTGATGACATCACTGTCATAAGTGGTCATAAGTCAATGACTACTGTTATAGAATTTTATAACTCAAAACTTAATGTTACCTTGTTTTGAAATAAATCAGAAATAACATAAATCTAAGTAATGCAAAATGGAGTCAGGCTAGATTTTGAAAAATATGGCTATTCTCATTTAATGAGAATAATTGAAAAGTATTCCATCATATTCTTAAAAATTTCAAATTTTTCTCCAATATTCCCTTAAATATAAAATCTAATTAAATTATAAAATTTTTGCATTCTTACCATTTCTTAATTTATATAACTGAATATTTTTTGCAATAAATTCAGCAAACTGAACAGTATCACCAGGTTCTCCACTAACAGCCATTAATAAATGATCACTCAAAGGATACTGTTTATCATCATCTAGAAGAAAAACATAAAATTTATAAATATGCAATTTAAGATTTTTAACCAATTATTATAAAGTATTAAATTTCAAATATAATTTGAAAAAAGTATATTTTAAGTAGTTATTCTTATATATTCATGTAAATTAATCAATATCTGCTACCAACTACTGGAAAAGATAAGTACATGTGTTCATCATATTACAAATATAGTATTCTAGTTATAAACTTTCATACTTAAAAACATGCCATTTCAATTTCAAATTTCATAAAATTTTAAAAACTCTTAAAGAACTGTTCAAATATTATGACAGCAGAATGCTCTAACAATAAAAACTTTACAGTTATTTAACATATTATAGTAATATTTTAAGATGGCAGAGATTATACCAAAAAAAACCTTGTTTTATAATTAGAATTTTTTATTCAAATCTCTGAAATAAACATCATCTAATTGATCAAATTATGAAATACATTACTAAATACAATATATGCAATGATTTTAGTACTTCTGGGTGCTACACAACAGTAATTTCAGAATTATAAGCAAAATTTACATACAAATTAAGTTCATAACTCAAGGAGTATCTATAATTATAAAATTAGAATATTTCATAAATAATATGATTCATTCAGATTAAAACTGATTTATTTATTTATGAATAACAAATCCAATAGTGTATAATAAAAATATAAGAAAATTAATCTTTCATATTACCAAAATAGTTTCTAGTAATTAAATTTTTGATATAATACAAAATATCTGACAACTTTTTTAATTAAGTGAAACTTATTTCTGAAATCTTTATATACAGGATGGGAGAAAAGTCTGTATCCTTCCAAATAACTTGATAGCTGTCAAAGATTTCAAAAATCTGCTAATGACAATAAATAGGAAGTCATGAGTGGGCTACCTGATGATGATCTTCAAATGAGCTGATTATGCAAATCCTATCTCATAAACCATAACAGTTGGGGAAAAATTTCCATTTCTGAACATTTTAAAAACCCTCATCAAAATCAGATGAATAGTTCACCCAAAATGAAACAAAAATATTTTTGCATGCAAATCATCTCATCACATCTGGTACCCGGAAATTTCTAGAAGTTTTCACAACAGCATTATCTTCCTGTTCAATGGCATAAAAAAACCACATTCAAACATGTGCAATTCAATGTACAAATACGGTACAATGGCTGAGTACACATTTAATGAAATGACTGTCATGGTCATATGCTATAGTACTGCTAATGTGAATATTGCTATTGCAACTTGATTTTATCAGGAAAGATCCCTCTGCATGAATACTTAGATCTATTATACACCAATTCCTTGAAATTCCCAAGATCAGATTACTCATAAACAGCAACTGATGAGACCACAACAACATTCATTCTTGCATAACAATAGAGGATCTTCAAGACCACATCATTACTGCTTGTTCAGAGATTTCTACTGACACTCTTATCTGACATTGGATGGAATTTCTCATTCTAAATACAATGAGGAACTCCATCCAATACTATGCTCAACTGTACTTGGATGCTGGTAGAAAATATTTTGAGAAAAAGAGTTGGAATATAATCAGAGTGAGTCAAATCTTTTGACAGTCTGTCTAATACTATATTTAAATATTTATCAATAAAATTTTAATTTTACTCCAAATAAACTATTTTTATAGTTGAATAAAGTAAATTGCAGACTCATACCAGTTATGAAATGCCAAGAACATAATGAATATTAAGATGATTACTATTGCTTCCTATTAACTCCAACAATTTCTATGATTTCTATCTATTAGAATTAATAGAATTTTAGAAAGAAGATTAGTTCCAGCTCTTATATTGCAACTGTGTTGAATATATTCACAGAATTTTTAAAAATTTTGTGGAATATTTGATTAGAAAAGTTGACACCTCACATATACAATATAATAGATACAACATAACAAGCCAGAAATGTATCTCTATTTTAGAGTGCATGCTCAACCAGATATTTATCAGAAATTGGTCTATATGTTACCTTCCTTGTATAGGAACTTCTAAAGTTTCTGGAGATTTATAAAAAAAAGTTATTTCTTTTCTTGCATTAATTGCATTTTAAACTTTGTTTGTGTACCTGAATCAGTGCATGTGATTATAGCAAAACTATCATTTGAGCATCTCGATAAAGTTTGACTAAGGCTCATGATGTAATTCACTTGATCAATTGAATTATTCAAATATATATCCATTTCTAATTTGAAGGGTAAGATTCTTTGATATCTGTTATTGAGCAGCTACTCTATTCTCCTAAATTGAAGAAATGACAAACAATCCTACATTACAGTGTTTGTTCAATAAATGGTAATACTTGGAGTTAATTATTTTATTTCTTTTGAAGAAACTAAGTAGATTGAATAATGCAGGAACAGACACCAGAAATATTTTCGAAGACATGATGATATTCCATCATTTAGGAGATTTGTAGATGTTCAAGGATCTTATTCTTTGAAGAATAACTAAATTATTTTTATGATTAAAAATTTTGGTATATCAAAACTTTGAAAATATAAATTGTACTCGCTATACCTTGTATTCCTGATATCTATGTAGGATGGTAAAAACATTTATACTCACACTCTATAATGCTATTAACTATTAATTTTATAAAAACTACTAACCTCTTTTAACTACAACTATGCTATGTATTACAGTTTTATCGGATGCTAATAATACGAAATCATCGAATGTAATTCCAATAAGACATTCCATTTTTTTTTTAATAAATTAATATTAAACAATTCTACCAACTTCGAATAAACCAGTGACTTGCAGAATGATATTGCAATTGCTACATATGTCCAATAGATGTCGCTTTTCAAAAAAAATTAATTTTTCAAATTTTAATTTTATGTCAATTTATTTTGTGTTTAAGATTTGATTATTTCATTTTTCACTAATTATGATAAAACGTTTATAATTAATTATTATTTTAGTTTATTATTTTTTAGCATATGCTTATAAAAAATTACTTCTAATACTGCAATAAATGAATTAATTATTTTTATTTATTAATTATCTTTTAAAAAAATATAATTATATTTTGTAAATCTCGAATTACAATATAATTTATTTATCACTAAAGTGTCTGTAATGAATATATTGACATCTCATATAAAAGCGGATGGTGATACCGGTTGCACGGGAACTGGAAGACAGAGGTAGCTAATTTGCGATTTACGCGAGAATTCAAAATATTTACAGTAAGTTTATTAATATTAAGTGTGTATAAGTAGTACATACTCATGTGGAATGCTTTTACATTATTATTTCGTGTAAAATTGATGTGAAAAAGTGAAAAACGCTTCTTAAGCCTAATGGCGATATTAGAATGATCTAATTTATTGACACAATAAAGTATTACTTAATTAGGTAAAATTTTTAGTGACTGGAATCTTAATAAATTGTCTATGCTCAGTAAGGAATTCCATTTGAAATTCAGTTGGTAACAAACTAAGATGATAATTCGAACCATATATAGAAGTTTAACGGAGATACAAAACTCGAATGGAAGCCCGCTATTGATTTTAAAACAAAGTATAGATCAATTTTTTAGAGTTAAATATTTATATGTATTGTTATATAAAAGTAATCAAGATTTTATTATATATTTTCAGTTTCATAATTTTGAAGAATAAGGATATGACTTCAAAATTATTTCGTATTAATAAAATAAATTTTTAAAATAAGATTTCATTTGAGATTGTTAAATAGTAATTTGAAAGCTTAAAAAAAATCTGCAACATTTTAATTAAATTCAAAAGGACGGAAATAAGATAACCCTAATTTATACAAACCAACCAATACTTTAAAAAATAATTTTTTGGCATTTGTATGTTATATATAAAGTAATATATAGTTCAAATTGATGATGGGTGAAAGTTTGAAACACTAATTAAAGCATCAGTTGTTTATATAAATTAAATATTGATATATTTGCAGTCATTGATGATTATAGCTATTATATTTTAGAACTTTTGTAACATGACCACTATAGTCTTTGTGTTGGTTTTGTAATTTTCTAGCTTTAACTGCCTTTAAGTTAGCATTTAAGTTATTAAACAATAGAAGGAAGAAGCAATACTAATTATCTGGTTTTGAAAAGTTGTATGATTTTGAAGCAAAAATCTTTAATTCTTATTTGTTTTTGCAATTATGATATTCAAGATGATCACTTTTTACTTTTGTTTATAAATATAGACACAAGCTGTCTTTTTAGGCAGAAATGTTTAATAAATTAATTGTAGTTAATTTGTATGCAAGAGTTTATTAAACATTTCTGCCTAAAAGGACTGAGCTTGTGTCTATACTTAACTATGATATTTTGATTAATTACAAAAACAAGACTTTGTATTTAAAAATAATTTTCATACTAAAAAAGGGGAAATTTTCTTTTATCATCTTTATAATAACATTATAAGGATACTGTAAAAGTTGTATTTCACTATTATAAAATCCTACATTGAAGTTTTATACTATATAATCTGAGATTTTCAGTAGTTTGAGATGAACTGTTTCCTTTCATATCAGACTGATCTTTCTATATTTAAGTGGTTTAAGCTAGATTCTTATTGTTTCTTAAATTTTATATATATATATTTTAATATATCAAGAATATAAATTTTTTAACTCTAGAAAAGGGATTCAAACATTTTTGTCAAAAGGTAATTTTGAAAATTATCCTATGGACTGCCAAATTATTTAAATTTTATAATTTATCATACTAACTAATAATAATTTAAAAAATTTTTACAGTTCAAATAAGAAAACAAATATGTTCCTGTATAATAATATCTTAAGGAAATAACTGATTCAAAATATCAATGTTAAATTATATCAGCTAATCAGTTATTTCCTTAAGATGTTTTATACAGTAGATCCCCAACTTGTGCGATTTTAGAGAGATGTGAATGCATAAGTATATATAACATATATTTTTGTTTAATTTCCATAATGTGCCAATTAAAATTTCATTAAACAATTTATTATTTGCAGAAATATCACTTATGGCTTTAAATTTTTTTTTCTCTGTTTAAAGTTTGCTCATAAATTTCATTTGGCTATTCTGTTTGATAATGCTACCGATTGTGTATATTGAATTTAAATATTGTTGGGCTTACATAGAAATTTTTTGGATGAATTAATTGCATAAGTCAAGGACCTACTATATTTACTGTATTAGAAAACATTCAAAATCAAATGAAATTTTTCCTTGTGTTTGGTGGCTGTGTGTTGCCTCTTGGAACAGTCTATTATGCTGTGGACAGTGAGTGCCACATTTATATTTTTTGAAACCCAACATCACCATGAGGCCCCAAAAGAACAAGCCTATTTCATTTAATCAAATTCATACAAATATTTTTCAGTTTATTGAAAATAAAAGTTGGCATTTCCTTAATTCATTTTAAGAAAAAAATAACGCAACATTGATTGTTAACACACCAACAATAACACGTTGGTATACATATATTTGCATTAAAAAAAGAATAAACAAACAAAAAAATAAGTGAAAGTTAACAAATCATTACTAAACCACACAGGGGATTAATCACCGTAATTTAAATGTAAAGCAGAACAAGCACTAACTCCCCCTGGTGAATAAATTTTGAAATAAAGTGTACATTAATAAATATTTAATTTGAACTATGGTGCCACCATCTATTGGATTAATAATTAAATTTGTACTAAGGTGGCGCCATCTGGTATTT
>WUQG02004378.1:0-12186 GCA_011317285.2 Androctonus mauritanicus | reverse complement strand
ACATGAAAATTCTGTTTTTAATTCCTATATATTTGTACTGTATTTTGTATCCAATCATGACAAAAATGTAAGTTTCTGCATTACCTTCCTATCTCACGCTAGCCATCTTACCCGCTTCTATAGGTAAGAAAACTTTGGTCTTCATTTCAATTTTTCCTCTTCTAATATCTTCTTTTGGGCTATATCTTTGAGTTCAGCCTACTATCTCTCCCCAACTATAATAAGATCTCCTATCTTTACATTACTTTTCGATTTTCTCTAAACGAATCAATTTCTATCATTAGATTTTATTCCAAACTGAAAGCCGAAATTTTGCCTAATTAATGAAAACTATATTTAAGGCATTTCCCGAGAGATAATTCGATCCTAAGAGTAATGCAGATTTTTATACAGAACTTCTGTTCCAACTCATTTCATTAGAAAGAGCGAATACAAATTGCTGATGATGTTTCTGATGGATTATAATTGCTAGGTTACAATTATTTTATGAATTTTTGAATATTTACTTCAGCCAGGTGTTTAATAAAATCTATGGCAAGTAGGCTGATAACATATGGGGATATTTATTCTTCGATAATTATTCTCGAACATATTTTTGTTTATCTCAAAAAACTCGGGACCACGATGCAACCTCTTCAAATTAGAAGACACGAGTTTTTGTAATGATGTTCTTCATAACAATTTTCGAATATTTTATCAGTTTTGGTAATAACATCAAAGCATAGAACCCAAGTTTAATCTTGGATTCGTGTAATAATAATCTTCGTGTTATTACTAAAGTTGATAAAATATTCTAAAATTATTATGAACTTCCCACTAACGTTCTTTAGCTGGAACTTCATAAATATTATCCCGAAACATTGATCCAAATGACTTATAGGACAAAAGCTAGCTTATAGAACCCAAGAACAGTCAGCCGGCTGGTACATCATTTCCAAAATTTCCTAATATATATACTTAGAAACAGGGTGAAGAATCTCTCTAAGGATATGTAGCTCTCTCTAAGGAAATGATTGGCATCTTCTCTTTTTACCTAGAAAAGTTTGTTTCTAGGTAAACTGATTCTATCTAAATATTTTCTTAGATTTGAATTTTCTGTTGGGAAAAACTATGTTCGTGGTTATCATTAAATATGCAAAAAAGTCTAAAGATAGTAATAGCTTAAGTTGCAAAAACACAAACAAGATAAGTTGTGACTGTGATAGTAGTTGTAAACAAGCAATTTTTATGAATTTTCTCTATCAATATTTTAATTCAAAAAGTTCAATCAGTTTATAAAGCATTTCGGCCACTACATCCACCAACGACTTCGGTATTTTCCCTCAAAATGCATTTTTTGATATGAATTTATCAAGGATATATGAAAATCTTTAGTTTTTATCCTACATAAAAATTAAATGTGTTTATTTTGGTAGAGATAGATCTATATATAAAAAAATTTCAGTTTTTCAGGAAAATTCTAAATTGGTTGGCGGATCTATTTCTAAAAGTAGGTTGGCGCAAAGCGAGCACAAGAATATGCATGAGCAGCGAACTGAAATCATGTGAGTGAATATGCGGCAAAATATAATATGATATTGTGTTCTCTGTAATGTGGTTTTCAGTTATTTTCACGGACGAGGAAATAAACCCATCAACTACGGAAGGAATGCTCAGATGCGAACAGTCATTTGAAGAGTCGTGTTGCAACTAACAAGGAATTAATTTTATCCTTCTTGTCAGTATGCAAATGTATACTAGTATTATTACTATTAATATACTGTAGGTTCCTTTTCCTACTGGAGAATCACTTAGGCATAAGAACGCACTCGTAAAAACAATTCCGGATGCCATCTTATACACACTCTCTGTTTGGGGTCGCTGCCATCGGTAGTAACAAATATGTTATTAATAATTTCTAATTATTTTTTTTTTAAATTTTGGATGCGATTAAATTCAATAATAATATTTTTAGTATAGCATAGGCCAGTTATATTTTCATTTATAGCTGTTCGCAGTTGTTCATTAATAATTTCATAAATCCTTCAAAATACGCACCAAAAATTATTAAATTTCGAATTCTCACCCGAAATTTTCAAAAAGTAGTTCATCTTAACATTCGAAATTTTTTGATACCATACTGAAGAGAGAATTAAAATTTGACAGTATACAATTTTATAGAAGTCCGTACGAAACAATAAAACCATCCATGGAATATTCCTGCCTGCATTCGATTAACGCGAACATTTCAATAATTAATAAAAAGTTTTCATAGATTTCGATAAACTTTTTAAAATTATGGGCAAAATTTCAAGCACTTGAGTAAAACATTTCGAAACGATAGAGAAATCTGCATAAACTCGAAAAACTTTTTCGTAACATGTACAAACTAGGCAGGAAATAACACTCAGATTTTCAAAAAATGATATAAAGATTTTTAGAAATTATAGAAATATTTTTCCAAAAATAATAAAATGCATATAAAACGCTATTATGACCAAAAAAATGCGTACTTTTATTCGAGGTATATGTGCATACAGCTTCTTCACTAGATAGATGCAAGTAAAACAATCGTTAATGTCTGAACAGGTAAAGTTTATTTCCATATATTCTCAGCTGTTTATAAAGACTTTCTCTCGCATTATATCAACGTGATAAGAAGAGATGGAGAAACTATATCGATTATGGATACAGCAAAATTCTATTACTCCATTATGGTCACCGATCTTCTAAGAGAAAATAATATTGCCAATAGATTCACAGTTAAATCCTATAGAAGAAATTCGCTCTTCATTTAAAAGTGGAATCGATAAATACAGATCAAAATCCAAAAACGGTAATAAATCAAATTTTTTAGATGTCATGGTATCCTCGATGAACAATCATATTGTTTTCCATGATTTTTATATTCATATCTGTAATGAATATAAAAATCATGGTGGACTTAATTTATTTGAATGCTTACATTTGCAATGCTGTTCTTTCTATTGTCATCAAATTGGAGATATTTTGTAATTAGTAAAACAGTAGAGAACACCACTCGGTTTTTCTTATTTGCGAAATTTATTTTTAATTAAAGACAACGATTTCGATAATTTGTTAAGAGTTTTTTCCTTTTTCCAGAGATGTTTCTTCACTATTAAAAATACTTTTTCGAAATATTTGTCTATCATGCGAAAAGTTTCCTCAATATTTCGAAATGTTCGTTAAGAAAACGTTTTTTTATTAAATATTGTAATGTTTACGTTAATCGATACTTCATAAATAATCTAAGCTCACTACTTCTGCAGTGATTAAAAGCTAGTTGCGTTCCAGCTCTAATCTGGTGAAAATGGGCACAATTCCCCATACTGTGTATATAATTACCACCACAGGATGGTGAATTGTGCTCATTTGACTTCCTCTAGTTTTTTATCTATAACTTCGTTAATAAGGTCCTTCGAAAATCGTTCTTTTATTCCGTGAAAGCTGAAGCTTGAGAGCTCATATGCAACTAATAACTAATGTTCTAAACCTTAGGATTTGATTAAAATAACAGAAAAAAACTTTTTTTTATAATTTAAAGTGTATATCTTTACCCAAGACTTTGGGGCATTTAATACCTATATTGTTTATTAGCCTCAATCGGCCCCATTAGGACCGGTGTCCCGACCCAATTCACCGTTGCATCCAACTCTTCCTTCTCTACATATCCGCCTCCTAGGACCACACACTTCTCACATCTGTGGAACAATTGTTTAATCCCATCTCTGTTAAATCGATTGATTTGGAGTCAAATCAGCTCTCCACAGCAGTAATGATCTCTTCATCATCGGAGAAGCTTCTTCCCCATAAATGTTTTTTCGTATTTTGAAAGAGGAAGAAGCCTGAAGTTACCAGGTCGAGAAAATAACAGGGGACGGGGTAAGATTTCATAATCATATTTTCACAGTAAAGTAGCTGTTTCTGCAGCTCAGTTTGCAAGTGCATTGTCAGTTAGCAGCAACACATCTCTTGACAATAATCCATGTCTTTTTTTGGATACTATTCCTTAACTTGCGTAACAAGTTCCTCTAGTAAGTCCGAAATACGTTATTGTCGACCATTTTTATAAGTAATCTGTCAATATGTCTTCTTTACTGTCCCGAAATATAGAAAATATGACCTGGCTGGAGGCCTTCGCTTGAGTTTGAATTCCCATTTCCATCGTTTCACAGTACCACATGATGGATATTCCTCCTCGTATACAGCTGACATTTCTTTGTGTATTATTTATGCAGTTTTCCCTCGAAGATGAAGGAATCGTATCACGGCGATCTCGATACTAATTTAGTTCAGCATGACACCTTCTACTATCACGTTTCTAACTCTAGTTAAACAAGACCTGTCAAAAGAAAAAAGGCACGCATATTAGTAAGATAGTAACCTATCATTGTGTACAATTTATTACAGATCTATAGCGCACATACAACATAGTGAGAATAAGAACTTTTTGACATAACTTCCTATGTTTGATTTGAGGTATCTTGTATAAAATGGCTATAATGTTGCTTAGTATGGATAAAAGCGCTACTTATAGATTTTTAATATAAGTATAGTGGTATCTCACAATTCGACACTAATCCGTCGCCACCAAACTAGTGTCGAATTGGGGGACAATATTTCCCATATAAGACTATGGAAAATAGATTAATTTTTTTTCGGACTTCTATCCCATTTCCCCTAACTGGGAAGTGAGAGAGATACACTATATTATTTTCTTTACTATACGTATTTTACTATTGTATAACACACTAAATTACAAGATATACTATTTTATACACAACAGACACAATTTATTAACCCTTGGATGTTGGAATAAACTCATCTTTATCCTGTTCTACCTTTGAATCTGTGAAACCTGAGGCTGGTTTCACAGATCAACTTGTTTTAAATTCCTCAGTTTTGTCTTAGGCACATCCTAGAATTTTGCCTGAGTTACTGGATCTCCCTTCATCTGTCTTTTTCTAATCTAGGTGAGAACAGCTTTTCCATCTCTCCATTGATGAAAGATCTATTCTTGTCAGAAATCTTCATTGCTCCAGCCAACACTCTAGCACCCATAATCTTTTCTTTCTGTTGCAAAACGTTGCCACAGTTGTCTTAGGAACGCCATACTCTTGAGTTACATCTTAATTTTTCTATCTTTCTGCACTCTATCTACAGTTTCTTTCATCTTCTCTATGCCCAATCAAGTGTTTTTTCCAGACTTATTCCTCTGGCTAGGTATCTTTGAATACATCCTTACGTTTCATTCAAAAAAATAATAACTTCGGATGCATAAATTTTTTATTTTCTGAAAAATGCAGAATTGAAAATTAACACAAAAAACATGAGCAAACACCAAAGAAGCCCAGCAAGAACTGATAAATAACAAATGACATCACATAATTCCATGCACACGCATATGCCTTCTTTCTGTTTCTTTTGTATGGTAAGCTTGGTGGCTAATTTTCATTGCCCCTTTCCACTTAAATAGAGTACTAAGGGAGCCGTACTGGGCCAAAATTAAAAGCAAAAAGTAGAAAAAGCAAAGAACCATCCAACTTACGCTAATGTGTGAGAATAACTTGTAGAGGAGTACAAATAACCTATTCTATGTCAGGTAGAAGCCTAAAACTATGTTAATAGAAATCAATTACTATGTAATAACATAGTAATTGATTTCTATCCACACACATATGCCAGTCCGCGAAATTTAAATGTCGAATTGTGAGGTACCACTGTATTTGAAACAAAAAACTTTTTTTAATCTTATTTTTAGTTTACAGTGTCATATAACCTGAGTGAAAGTGCTTGAGAGTCGGATTCTACCAGACTTTCATTATAATCCATAAAATTTCTTATATTAATTTTTCTGCATCCTCTGTTTTCTTATCAATTCCGTTAAGAAATTCGTTTATGTATAAATATACACGAAGTTTGCCAAAATATGTTTATGTATTGATCTACCTGAAAATTTATTAGATGAAAATTAAAACTATATACGAATATTTTATATCATTTTTGTATACAGCAGTGTTTCTCATTCTTTCTTCCTGAGTTTCATTTATTTCTCAGGCATCCCTTTTATAATCGTTGTTAGTTTTGATATTTTTAAATGTAACTCCTTACAAATAGCATGTGGCTCACTTTGAAAACTCTTGATATACAATATGCTAATTAATTTTTTGTTTATATCTTTAAACATTATAAGATGTATTTAAAACATTACTGTTATAATAGTGGTAATAAAGTAAATATCGTTTTACTTATATATACGTTTGGACGGTTTATTTTCGATGATAGTATGGTAATTTTTTAGTTATGGTAAAGTAACCCTATTTGGTGATACACCTAATTTGGTGATATTTTGAAATTCTTTAATAGTAGCAAAAGGTTAACTTCTAGAGCCATCCAATATAGGATAAAATAATGATGATGATGATGTGCCAAAGTGAGTCAGTGGACAAGAATATCTGCATGTGTGATATATGCAGCATCACAGATTGGAATAATCTGAATAGCAGCATAAAATTTACATTAAGAAACAATAACAAATTTACAATGTTTTTGAAAATAAGATGCTAATAAAATGTAATTTTTTTAATGTAGATTGTTGTAGTTTTTTCATTAGAAAACATCTATCTTTGTATTAGACCCTAGGTATAACCTGCAGTTTTAATCCTATGTAGCATCAAAATAGGTATCCCTATAATCAAATTAGGTACCTGTATCGCCAAATTAGGTGTCTTCTCAAGGTGTTTGGAAAAATATTTTTAATGCAAAACTATTTAACAATGTAAAGGTATCAAATTAAAAAAACGAATTTAAGATATTGGGGAACAATCTTGTACAATTTGGCGTGTAGAAAATATACTTTGCACACAAATTATCACCAAATTAGGTTACTTTATATTATAAAATACAAATTACGCAAATGTATTTATTGCTAAATAACGCTCTAATGTAATTCTAGGAAATGCATATGAGTGACTTAATGCCTTCTTACTACTTCATCCAGCATCGTTTCGGTTTGTGTCTTCCCTCTTCCTGTAGCAGGAAAGATGTCGACCAAATGGCTACCTTGGGTATGTAGATATTTATAAACTTTATTATTCAGAAAAAATATATATATTTTTTTTAAGTAACAAATGCATTAATTTTCCGTATTTGGTACCCCGGCTCGGCTTCCACAGTAATGAATTATAAAGTATTTTTAAAAAGCTTTTTAGCTGTAGATAAAGATAGTATGTTTAAAATTATGCGAAAAATATCCTTGATCTAATTTAATTTTTAAATATGTCAAAAAAGGCGTTAGTGAAAGTAATATGAGATGTTTATATTTTGAGAAATAATTGGTTTATTAAAAAAAATGTTTATATTTTTAAACTTATTATTTTTTGCGAATATCTTATGCTAGTCTAGTTCTTTCTGATAATATATTTCGGGTTTTGACTAATTTCTATCCATTATCCATTTTTTTATTCTTTTGTTTTGTTTTTAATCGGATAACCCAATGGTTTCCAATCTGGGACACACGCCCCACAGAGGGGAAATTTAATTTTTAAGGGGGGCAATTCGAGAATGAATTATTAACAATGAATTTTTTGCATTTCTTACGGTTATAGGGACCTCATATACAGTATATAAATATATATTGTGATATATTTATTTTTAAAATTAAAATCAGAATGTACACGACTGTTTTGAAGGTTTATTTGCTGTTTTTTCGTATCACTTCATATCATCATTATTATTATTATTTTTAACAATTTCTTCCTTAGTACTTCAACTGTCCTTTCGTTCTTTCACTTTTCTCTTTCATGGATGCCATGTTTTTTGGAAGCTTATTTAGATCAAGTTAATGGCCTTTTAGACTTCCTCCACGTGAATAGGAGTTCACTTTTTGAATAATAAAACTTGCATGTCACAGGGAGCATCAGGATTTTAGAGATAGGGCATGGCCAGAAAAAGATTGGGAACTACTGAGATAACCTAAATAAAAATTTCATTTAAAAATTAGTGTATTCACTTTGGCCATTAGTAAAGTTTGTAAAAGTTTATGTATAAAAATCTTGATAAGTTAAAAAGCGATAAGTAGAAGAGAATGAAAAAATGATTTGTTATGCATATAAAAAAGGCATAATAACGAGTTGACACTCGATAACATTCTGAATCTCGTTGACATTTTGACTCTCGCTGTCATCTTGATAGCGAGAGTCAGCTACAGAGAAATTCCCAAGGTTAAATCCGAGTCTTTTGGAATCGCTCCAATTTACAACCCACTTCAGATCACCTTTAGGAAACATCTCTCCAGAGAAATTCGTCAGAATCTCTTGGCTAGCCAGATCTTGTCATTACCAAACTTAGGAAGTTATCAATATTCTATCGTTCTAGATAACCTCGGATGTCTTAATTCCTCGTTTCTGAGATCGATTTTCTTGCATTTTGTAATTTGTTTCCTTCCTGTACACCCAATTCACTTGTCATCTCTGCCTCCAAGTTTATATACCCATTTTTCCCTCAACTGAACAGTAAGGTAACGATCAAACGAAAGTAATAACAAAACCATTGTACCAGGTAAACACGCTGATTAATAAATCATTTTGCTTATAAAGTAAACATAAAACAGACATCACTCCTGTTTAAGTAATTATTGAATTAGACATTCTTTCGATTTGATCCAGATTTTCGACATTATTATTTGTTTTTAATGTCATTGTATGCATTTAAAAATTAATTAAGACAAAGAGTTATAGGTGACTTTTCTTTACAGCATCCCAGCATATGAAAATTAATGTCAGTGTAGTTCATTGCGAAATCAAAGAAGAAATATCTCTTACTGAAGGACAGATTATAACTAGGTAAAATTTATGAATATATTTAATTATTATATCGAAAATGGCAAGGAAAAGAAACTAAAAAATTACAAACTTCCATCTAGTTCTATACTTTATGCTAAATACGTTTATCTTAACTGATATTGCACAATAAGTAAATAAGGAAAAATATAAGAAGGTTTGTTTACGTTTTAATCAATTTCTGTTTTTGCAGTTCTCTTATAATCAGTGTCAGCATTTTTGTCATACTAGTGACCTTTATGGACGTTTTGCCCAGGCTTTATTCCTGCATTTTTAAAACCAAAACTCTAAAACACAAAGAAGAAAAACCAAGTAAATTTCTATTAAAATTCTTTGAGAAATAATTAATTATGGTTACACTTGTTATAATACATATTATCAATTTTTTCAGGTGTTTTAAACCAGTTTACTGAAGCTTGTTCCGCCTATAGTAACGTAAAATATCTGCTTACAACTGAAACCTCCACTAATTCATTGAGACCTCTTCACGATATACGATTCATTAGCTGCACTTGGATAATTCTGGGTCATACTTATTATTGCAAAAATTACATCGAAATAGGTAAAAAAACCGCGAAAATTTTATTGTTTGGTGTCATATTCATTGTTTAATATTACCTCGAATATAATAAACAATGATTTGTATCATGTAGACGTATTACACCTCCTTTAACTATCCACAATTTTTGTCTTGGGACTACTGTTAACCTCATTTAAACATCATCAAAATCTGAATTCATTATAAAATTTATTAATCAAATTTAATTTTATTAATTGGTTCCATCGATTAATAACTGTTTAAAAAATATTTCTAACAGTTCTTGATTTCTATATAACGAATATTTTTATTTTACAGTTATACTTATGTGTAAGTTGAATTAATCGAAATTATTTTAATGATGATAATATCTTTTGATTCTATAATCGTCATTGAAGATTTAATAGTAATTTTTATTGTAATTTATATATTTTGTTAAGCCAAAACTTTCTTTCTTAGCCGCTTTGTCGAAAGTAAAAGAACTTGGATACGGGATTTTGTTTCAAGTGGTGTTAAATGCGGGTTTTGCAGCCGATACGTTTTTCTTTCTCAGGTTAGTAGCGAATAATTAATTTAAGATTTATAAAATGGAATGCAGTTTATTATCTGTCAGAATGACACTAAATATGCCTTGCCTTTCTGATTTTTTGTCTTTGTCAGATACAAACTGTGGTCTCTTCCTATACCCACTATGGCCACTTAGATGAAAGAGTGGTTTCAATTAATCAGACCTTCATCTCTCCTGAAAAAATCTGGAAGTGTATGAAACCCGAAATTAAATCTAGACTTTCAATGTTTAACTAACACTCTTATTCGTATTCTGAAACCCATACATCTTAGATACGCGATTAGTGATTGTGCTCGAGATTCCCGTCTCCAGAAATCTCAAAATTTACAAGAAAATCTGATTCCTAATTCTGGAGAAAAAACCTTAAAAATCTCGGGAATTATAAAAAACATTCTGCCAATTTATATCCTCAAAATTTCATAGCGATACATTAATTATTTTGGTCCTGCCACGTCTTCCAGTTAACAAACCAAACAAATAAGTCGTGTGATTTATCCGCGTCACTTCTACTAATTCTATATTTCAGAAAGAAAATAATCTGAAACTAATCACAAAATAATACTTAAAACAGGCATATAAACTTAAAACAACACAGATCAATAAATTATACAAAAATCATTTTATTGCAGTTTTAAAGAATTCTTTTATTGTATACCCGCTATGTTATGATGTAGGCAGATTTATGATGACGTTTGCATAACAAAGCCTAGTTTTTACCCCATTCAGCTGTTGGCCAGCGTAACAATGACATCTAATGACATCTATGGTAAATAGGGGATAGTATAGTGTGATCTGATATAGTGAATCAAAGGATATGAGTGAATAGTTAGCCATCAATCATTCCCCAAAACTCCCATCTTCACTCAATGGCCAGCGGCTATAGAGCTTTCTTAGAAAATTATGTAGCCAAATTACGGAGGGTCCTAAACTTTTCCTAAAAGGTGTATTTGTTGGTCTACATAGTCAAATATATTGACGTGTAAGAAATAAGCTGTGGTAAAAATTAAAAAATCCCATATACGTCTACATAAGATTGGGCACAATAATTCCATTTCTGGAATTTTTATAATCAAAGACAGAAGCCCATTTAGCAAACAAACGAGTAGTCTGTTTATTTGTATTGAGAAGCTACTTTAATAAAAACTATCAGTGACTGTAAAACAAATTCGATTATTTTTTTCCATTCATGATCTAATTTTTTTTCAATATAATTAATATATTAAAAAATAAATAAATAAATAAACGACAAGCTAATATCATTTATTTGTATGATTTTATCGACCTCATTTTGCTTTTATCCTCATTAAAAGCGGGTATTTGTTTAACTGAATACTCTTGTAGAATCTCGAGACTCTTGAGAATTTCAAAAGGGAATCTGGAATCTCGAGAAGGTAAATAGTTGGTAAAAACACAATCACGCTATATGCGATTATTTTTCTCCATTTTCTTTTAATCTCCCTCACTCATATTTACATCCACGTGTCCAACATACACTCATTTCGTCAATCACTCATACGATTCATACGAGTAAACCATCTCAGAATTGACCTACACGCTCATTTCACATCATTCTAACTATAATTCTCAAGTATCTCATTTTCACTGCATTCAAATGCTTTATTTGATTTTCATACCGTATCCAGATCTCCCTTCCATATATCAATATTGGGATCGACACATTTTGATAGAAATTCATTCTAGCATTATTTGACAGATTATTTACTCCTAGCATACCTCCCGAGCATGGTTACAACTTTCACTCCAGCATTATACTTGAATTATATTGATATTCTATGTTCATATTAAACTTCGACCCACTATAGTGCCATTATAATAATTATAATAGTATTTTCCATAAATCAATACGAATGACACTTAAGAATTAATTAAAATTATCGAATAAAATTATACATTATAAAAACGGATAAAATGGACTCATTATTATGAGAGGAAAGATATGATTATTATCTTTTATGTAGATTATATCCGACTCCAGCATATTCTATTACTACAAACTTGATCCAGATACCAGACCCATTCCTGTTCTACATCAGAACACTCTCAAAGGGTGCGTTTTTAAATTCAACACTGTCTATCACTGACGTAAATGACGTCATAACAACCCATGGATGGATGCTAAAGCTCCTGTTTTTAAATTCAACCTTGGCGCATCAAAATGGCCAAGGTTGAATTTAAAAACAGGAGCTTTAGCATCCAGGTTGGCGCAGCAAAATGCTCTG
>WUQG02004367.1:0-12186 GCA_011317285.2 Androctonus mauritanicus | reverse complement strand
TCAAGGGGTGGGACCCGAGACTCGAACCCGGGTCCTCCAGATTGGAAAGCCGAAGCGTTTCCACGCGGCCAATCCGGGCCCGCGTGGAAACGCTTCCGCGACATGTTTATCTTTCTTAACTGTCATTCTTTAATACAGCTTTTTAATTTATTACTGCATGTTGCAGATCGAATATTGCGTCGGGCCCGATTTATACTCCAAGAGGGACAACAGAGAATAGGTCAGATATAATACCGCATTGATTTTCGAGATATTTCATGTATCCTTCGATCAAGCGTATATGCGAAATGTATAAGTAGAGAATGTTTTATATTTAAGAAATTCTCCATTAAATGAATAGAGTTCGTAATTATTGCATTTAGTTATAGAGATTGCTTATGAATTAGTAGTAGCAAAATATTTTATCAAAATGAAATATTACGAATAACCATTATCTTAATGTAACTCGATCAATTTACATTAAGATAATGTTTGTTGGTAATTTTATATTTAATAATTCATTTCGATATTTTGCTGCTACTTAATGCTACTTAATGATTCAATCATTAAGTAATAGCAAATAAATGCTGTATCTGTATAATGTGATTTGCATTAATGGTTCATCCTACACCTTATATTAGTACTGTCGCAGCAGATATGTTCTACAAAACTATTGTTTTTTTTTTCTTTTTAATGACTTTTTTAGAAAGATTATTGCTCGGCATTGAGGTGAATGTTTCTTCTTTCGAAAATTTGGCAGATCTAAAAGTTTTTTGACACTTCCATACTTCATCTACCTCGTTTATTTTGTGCGTTGTATAGACAAATTTTTGATATTATTAATATTTTTTAATGAAAAAGGATTTTTCGTGTATATATCTTAATATCAAACATTTTGCTTAATAGAAGGGTGTACTGAAAAAACAATTTTTAACAATTCAAAAATGAGAATCTAGAAAGGCGAATAAAACTTTGTTTTCTGTTTCCTTTTTAGTACAACTTCAGTTTTTTTTTTTTAATTTATTGAATTCTTCGTAATCAGAATTTTTTCAGGAATAATTTTTATATGACAGTAATTTGGTAATTACAAATTAATTTTTATCTTCATGATAACACTGTGTTACAAATTTTTATGAATTTAAATAATTAATAAAAATTTTCTGAAATTCCTGCTAAACTGAAAAATCATAAATTCGTAATTTAATCGATCTGGCAAAGTATTCTCAAAATGTTTAAAATTCAAATTTCTGATCATCGAAATTTCAAAGAAATGAACAAAATTCATTTTGTTGTTCATGGCAGAATGAACAACAGAATGAGTTTTGTTCCGTTCATTCCGTTTCCTGTTGTTATTAGACAGCTTCAGTAACATAAACGTGTAGCGCGAGAATGAGGTAGGGTACTGGAATGACGATCATGACGTCGTTTCGAATCGTCGCTAGAGACTTCCTCACGTCCAAACTGAGTTAGGCCGCGTCCCACCTGCTAGCGCTGCGATACTACAAGCGCGACACTTCGCGATGCTATGGTATGAGTGACAGTCTGTTCCACCAGGTGATCTTCGGTAGCGACAACATGGCTGATGGAGCACGTCGATTGTTTCTTTTAGAGAATGCTACTTTTAAATTTAACTTAGTAAGAAGTAATGTATCAACCGATGCCTCGCATATTCCATAAAACAGGCTTTTGTTGCACTTCGATTATTAGGAATTCTGGATCTACAGCCATGCTTGTCGCTTCAAAAACAAACTGCTTTGTCTTTCAGTTACAGAAAGCGATAAAAGGCAGCGCTACGCAGCGCTATGATACACAGTTAGGACGGTTCCAGATTATGCATATGGCTTGTTTTCTGACGCTTGTAGTATCGCATCGCTAGTAGGTATACGCGGCCTTAAGGAAAGATTCTGCATTGATGTCATTCGTTTCGCGTCCCACATGTCGAAAATGGCGAATTCGACACTTAAGGAGGAAGGTTCACGTTGGCGATTTCCTTTGTTTATAATAACTAAACGAGCGAATATAATGACATATCGTTCAGTATGCATATTCTTTAGACTCATTTATATGATATGATAAATTGCCAATATTCAGGATTCAATTCAAACATGAAATTAATTTAAAATTTGAACATGAAAAAATGAGCATGTATAAAATAAGTTTTCAAGCACGATACATAATATATATAATATACCTTTTATTAAAAAAAATAAATAAATAAAATTAAGATATCACTAGCTTTCCAGAATTCGTGTTTGTTTCTTGGGTTGTTAATTCCTTCACTTCCATGTGTAACTTTTTAAAATATCAAAAAATATAACTATCGAAGTGGTTTCGATAAAATAGCGAAAGCGAAACCAACCATCACCGGACCGGGATGCTCGTGTTCTGCGCCAGCGTATTAAGAGAATATGATGTCGTACACTTGACATTATCTGGAGAAATTAAGGGAAGTAATGAATTGCCGAAGCAATTTCTTCTACAAACGCGCGAGTGGAAGATGAACTCAATGACGTCATTCTTCTTCGCGTTTACGTTAGCGTCAACGCCATGCTGAAGCTCTCTATTAATTCATAGATGGCGCCACTCTTTGACTTAATCATTTAGAATATATATTATTACCAGACGACGCTTAATTTAAATTTTTTCAAATGATTAAAATTTCCGTTAGACATATAAAGAGATAAAATTTGGCAAGTAGTAGTTTTATTTTTATGATTTTTCAGGAGAATCTGGATCCGGTTAAAATACTTTATCGTGGCGTTGCATTCAACAACTAAATTAGATAAAATATGTAATAATCGCTGCAACTAATTTTATAACTGTATACAGTACACGTAAAAAATACACAAATTATTTTAACAAATTTGTTTTAATCTCTTTTTAAGTAAATAAAAATTGATGGTAATGTTATAAAACAATTTTTATAATAATAATAAAAACACATATGTTAGTTTTGTCTGATGAGGTTTCGTACACACGGATCTGCACGAAATTTCGTCTTCTTAGGGTTTTATTCCATGGAGTTTTGCCATTTGATTATACTTTCACCAATCTCAAGTCATCTAGAACAGTAGTTTGAAACTGGTGGCCCGCGAAAATGTTTTAGCTATTTATTTGAATACGTGTTACAGTCGGAAAGTTATTACAATTTAACTTTATTAAAATAACAATATAAAGTTTTAAAGCGTATGTACTCAACCTGCGCTATGTGTAGATCGGCGGAATTGGAAGCGTGGAAACGCTTGGGGTCTCCATTCTGGAGGACCCGGGTTCGAGTCTCGAGTCCCACTGCTCGAAAAATATTTATCATGGGGTTCGATCACGGCAGACACCTTCGCAGACATAGGCAGCCTGTGGAAGGGGCGCTACTTGCTACTCTTACTGAATGGAAAGTGGCGTCATCTGATGAAAAAAAAAAAACTTTCGCTATGTTATCAGTAACTTCACTATCAGTAAAATATTTTATTCTTTCATTGTAATTTTGTTTAAAAATATTCGGGATTTCATTTTCTTTCGAGTTGCGTATTCGGCCGGCACGCAGTTTAACCATTGATCTAGAACACCTCTATTCTCGAAACCCTTTGATGTTTCGCTCAGCAATACATAAAATTTTAATCAGTATGATCAATATTTTTGAAAATGTTTATCAATTTAATTATAAAATATGAGTTTCACATTTTTGATTACATTTTAAAATTTCACTCTGGTATATGATAAAAGATGCAAGTCACTAATTTACTTATGCTAAACATTTAGTTGCGCTAAAGTCATAATTTTAAGTTTTAATAATTCATTTAACGTGGAAGGTCATTCTGTATCAGAAGTATTTTGAACAACGAAGTTATATAAATAATGAAATAATTACTTTTTCATCCTAAGCTTTATATGTAACATTGAAAATAAACTAGATTATGTGAAAAGGTTATATATATTTTTAACCTTACTTTAAATAGGAATATCATATTTATTGATTACACAGACAACAAAAACAAAAAGCATGCATCTTACCTATTAAAAAATCATTTTCAAAACAATTGAGAGAAATTATTTTACTTTAGTGTTTACACTTATAATATCAAAAACTTCACTATTACGCCACATAGAAACCAATTCAGTTGAACTTAATCTTTCTAGGAATTTTTCTTTTAATTTCTCCATTTGATCGTTTGTAAAATAATCTTTCCATTTGCCTATCTTTCCTGAATGAAAAAAATTGATGCACTTTTCAGGATTAAATTTGGAATATGTAGTTCCAGAAAACATCAACGGGCAATTTTGTTTCATGTAATCAAACTGAATCTGTCGAAGAATATTTTCAAGAATTTCTTTATTTTTATTTAATGTGTCATGATATTCTTCACCCAGAAATCGTGATATCTTCAAGACTACGTTCTGAGTGTCTCTCTTCATTTCTTCGTAAGTAATAAAGAGAAAATTAGGATCATTCCAATGAGTGTACCAAGAAAGCAAATGATCGAAGTAATCACCATGCGTCACTTGGCCTGTAATGAAATATTCAAAATAATCTTCAAATTTACCCTGTGAAAAAGTATCCTCAACTTGTATCATGTGATTATAACCAGAAATGCAACAATCCCAAGGATTGCGGAAAACATAAATATATTTGACCGATGGATGATAAGGTGTGAGATCAAAGGGTAAGTTAACTTTGAGTAAACGAGGCGATTTAAGATTTTCTATCCCATCAGTACCAACCTTCTCCAGGTGAAGAACTTCCTTCAACCATATTTCATTTACTGTGGGGAGAGGCGCACCTTTATTAATGATATCCCACACTATATATTGCATCCAAGTAGTGCCAGATTTTGGATAACCCGCGATAATGATGTCGTCAGCTCGGGGTTTAAAGGAAACAGCTTGCTGAAAACTTTTAGCTGGAACTGTCCGTGATAATAAAAATCCATCAAAATTGTTAAGTATTAACTTATTAGCTTTTTCTTGCGGAATTCTTTCCATTTGATATCATCTGTAATAATAATTTGATATAAATTATTGAAGGATCATTAAAACAATATTTTTTTCTTTTAAAAATAATTTTAAACAATTATTTATACAAATTATTTTTAAAGTTTATTCATCTAGTTCTTATCTAGACCACGAATCGGATTTTAGCAATATTATAATAGATTCAGATATGAATATTTTGGTCAAAATCAGAAAATAAGACCATAAGCTTCATAATATATCAGAGAAATTCTGCCATATAAAGTTTAATAATTTAGTAAATATCATTAATAGCGTTAAAATAAAATTTCCAATAAAATAAAAATATTTTTGATGTAAGTATTTAATTCTTCTTTGGAAATTTATTTAAAAATTAATATTAAAAATTAAATTTAGAAGTTGATTTATAATAGCCATGATGTCCAAATTTCGGCTGGTGAGCCACATGCTGCACATTGGTACCTTCAATGTAGCTCCATAGCATGAAAGTCAATAGTTATTATGGACCAAATACTTATTTAACATAAACAATGAATATACCGATAATTTGTTCATTTATTGTAAAAAATACTGTAGTATGCATCTATACGAAATAAATGCATGTGAAATGTATAATAAAAAATTTTTGAAACCATTATTAAGATGAGAAAAAATTGATGCAGCTTTCATTGACCCAAAAAGAGTCCTATTGCGGCTTCCAGGTATTTGAGATTCTCTTATGTTCCTCATAGTGACATGAAGTTTGGTCACCCAGGTAGGCCTATATATAATTTAAGAGTGCTCTCTGCTATTCGGTTCACAAAAAATATTGCCATGATAGGAAGTTCCCTGGCCCAATGCAATAGTCTTGATTTCCTGCGCATAGTCCTGTGTCGCTTCGCGACTTCCGGCCGCGTCGACGGCATTTATGTAGATCGATTGGCGGGACCTTTGCATATGGCGACAATCCTAGAATTACAGGTCAGATCGGCCGTATTCTGTTCACAGGTAACCTGGAAATTTCGAATCGACCATCGTAACCAGCAGCGCTGTGTAATGTTATCTTCACTCTCCGCTCATGCTCGCCGACGCCATAGCATCTCGCGAAACGAGATAGATTGTAATCTAAATGCTGTGTGTCGAACCTCGCCGGGTGAGAGTTCAATCACGTATATTTCAGATAATGCACCAGAAAGACACCTATATCTTTTGGAAAATTTTCGCCTCTAACAAATCTATCCTGTCCGTGCAATTTCGAGAGAGAGTCTGTTTCGATACCTTAATGATTACTAACTTATTGATCTAATTATGAAAAACATGAAAATTATTATTAAATAAAATATATTAATTAATATAAAATATTTTGATTGATTTTATATTTTAAATAAAACGTATGCAAAATACAAAAAATAATGAAACAAAATAAAATCAAACTATAAATTTATTTTTACAGAACTTGTGTATGATACTTTGCAACCAATCAGTATACAAAATTGCAGATTTAGCATTTTCTATGCTAAAAATATTTATTACTATAGATCACTTTAATTTTTAAAGTAGTTTTCTAGACTACTATTCAGTTAAAAATATAAAAAATAGGACTATTTCTAAAGTTAAGAAAGTTCTTCTATATTTAAATAACACAATTTATGATTACCTAAATATAACATCTAAAATATTCTGCACTTTGAAAAAATGAATATGATTTCTAACAGACAGAAACAACATTGCACTTATCATCCACTATATTCTGCAGTACTGTAGACGTATAATTTATCTAACGTAACTTGAACCTTGGATGAAACCAAATAAACATGTATTAGGGATGTAACGTTAATTTTAAGGATGGACCATCAGCTAAACTGAAAGTGAAAGTTTTATTTAAAATATTTGTTATTATTTCATTACTTATAAAATATAAATTATAATTAAAAATTTTGAACGTCTGGTGAAGGGATTATTTTTTCAAACTTAATTTTAATGAATAAAATAATGTATTTATATTGTATTAAGTGCGATCGAATATTGGGAATCCTTTCATTTTGTTTTAAAAGATTAAAATCATCAAATTTATACTCAGCTGTTTGGTGATTTCATATTTTTCGTTATATACGTTGTTTTCCGTTTTGTTATCGCTATCGCAATATGGCGCTGGCTATAACATCGCGTCATAGTCAGCGCCATATTGCGACGTTGCGCCGCGACATATGGATCGTTAAAATTTCAATTTCATTTCTAAAGTTTCTTCCACTAAATTGTCGGCATTCGAGTACAATAATTGATTTCATTTCCAATTTTTTAACATGTTGTATACATGCATTCCATTTCTCCACAGTTATTATATTTGATTTAACCATTTAACTTGTACGACGATAATTTTTAAGCTTTGACCTTGATGACAAACTGTCACAATGACAAAAATTTTTCTTCATAAAATAAACTCCATTTATATCAGTAAATAAATAAAATACCTATCGGAAATTATATAATATTGTCTTTTCGTTCGGATTATAGCGGATAAATTATCTATATCACTAAATTTTGCAATATTAGAGAGATTTAATTGTTATGTTATTAATTATCAATATTTTACTAGAAATCTATTTAATAATAACTTATATCTTTCAGTAAATCCACTGTAAAAAAAAGATATATTAAAATATTTTAAAAAATAATATCGGCTTTGAAGATCATTAAAGCCGAAATTACCATTAAAATTTTATTACAAAATGAGTCTAACATCGCGTCGTTATAGCCAGCGCCACATTGCGACGTTGCGCCGCGACATACTGATACATTATGATATGTATAACTGTAACATGACGAGATGATTAAAAATGAAAAGCAAGTATTATTTTTTAAACGACTTTTTATTTTTCTCATAAAACTTCTTTTTCCCGATAAACGGCTCAGCCAAATTTGCCACGTGATAAACAACCGTTTCTTTGACGTCAAATTTCTATAATTGCGCCCCGTTGTATACTATACCTATCAAAATAATTATAAAATAATTGACTTGTAGATATAAATTTATATATCAAAAAATATATGTTAATTTTGATTTCAGTTGTTATGATAGATTTTCTTAGCAAATACTATCAAATATAAAAATTAAAACCAATAGATAATATAAATTATAACAAATTACTTCAGATCACACTAGATAAAGGAAAGTAGCTAATAATTTTAGGAACTGATGAGTCTTTCTTGAACATTTGAAGTTTATATAAATTTCAGAACTGTTATTTTATATTGACATTACAAAAACACATAAAGTAACTCGGAGGAAGACAAGAGTGAGGGGAAGATGAGAGTTTTGTGATATTTGGTCGATTAAAGTGGATATAATACGAAATATTTACAACAGCAGCCTTCACACTGGATGCTTCCACTACAGGAAGTCTTGCCTTCTATTAGCGTGTGAACGAAATATCACAAAATTCTCATCTTCGCCCGGGTTACCTTACATAATTTTAAAAAGATAATTTTTGGTAAAATTATTTAAATTAAGTTAATAATATTATAATTGTTCAAATTAACACATTAGTTTTAAAATTATAGCTAATATAAATTTGTTTTTTATTCAGATATTTAATGCAAACATGGTAGTCATGGATGCTGCTCAAAACAGCCTTGTAATACTCCTAACGCTTTCATTTGAAATATGTCTAGTCTTAGAGAATTATTTTTCAATGGAAAATTATCAGAATGTAGCTGGTTGTTTGGAGATAGCAGTTACGCGAGTGAACCTTTGTTACTAATTCCACATTGCCCAAGAGAGATATAACCTTTGTCACAGAAAAACAAGATCAGTTATATAGAAAATACAACGGTTTATTGAGATTAGGTTTTCACAATATTCGCTATATTTTTCGTTATGCAGTTCATATTCTGTATTAATATTTTTAATTACACATATGCAAGAATATATTAAACAATTTATTATTAGTCTGTTAATGAAAATATTGTCGAAAATTAATTTTATAATTGTAATAAAGATAAGAGAAGAAGACAATATTGAAACAAAGCACTTTCGAATAAGTAGGTTGTTTGTTTATTTTGATATGTCTACCACATATATAACAATATTTAAACAATTTATATATTTAAAACCATCTGTAATGCTTATATGAAAATTATTTTCTTGTTTAGTCTATATTAATTGAAATAAATGTAATAGAAATTTTTATATATGAATAAGAATAGTGTGAAATTTATATACTTATTAAAAAATGTGGCAGATCAACATTTTAAACTAGAAATATTGATAGTCTATCAAAACTGAAGGGATATTTTTTGTCAACAGAAGATGCCACTTTCCATTCTATCAGAATACTAGGTGATGGGCAAAACAAGCCTTTCCACAACTGCCCACCCCTGCGAAATGGTCAGCCCGATGGAGGGGGATAGGGATCGAAGGGATGGGCCCGGTCCCGTGATACAAATTTTCATAGGGTAGGACCCGAGTCCTCCAGAAGTCAAAATTTGAAAGGATTGTCAGTTTGTTTGGATGGAATTTGTTCCAAACATTTAATCGCACTTATATGTTTTCATCCTCTCATCTCCACTTCAATTGGCGTGTTGGGATTAATATTTTCTTCATTTATAGGTAGATGAATCCCCTTAAATTAAATATGCATTTATTTCTTTTAACTTTAATATTGTAATACTCCTGACCCCTTTCATTTGGAATATGTCTTCATTTGGAATATGTCTGTGTATTGATATAAAAAATAATTCTTATCTGGTTAACTGAAGACTTGTCGTAACCGGCCACAACATTACACTGCCGACTGTCCCATCAAATTCAATACTCTCTAAACTAATTAACTTTACCTTCAATCGGAAACAGACCACAGATTTTTTAAAATTTTATTAATACTTGAGACTTTCTTCTTCGTTTATGATTTTAGGATGCGTGTCCTCTGAGAATCTACCACTAGCAACTATTAAGCTAGGTTGACACAGAGTACACTCGGTCTGTATAGCTGAGGTGAAATGGCGGATGTCGTGCTTGAAGGGATAGGTGTTGTGGCTGATATGTTATTGAAGGAACTGGGCAGTCACATTAATAAATAGAACAGAAGGGTAAAGAGGAAGTTATGGACTCGAGAATGGATTCTCAAGCGCAAGCAATTAGATGCTCTTCCAATTTTTTGTGTGAGGTGGAAAATGAAGATAAAAATATATTCAAACACCACTATTCAGTTTGATGAACTTATAAGACGCTTTAATTCTAAAATTCAAAAATGCGACACAAACATAAGAACTTCGTCAACTTAAGCGATCGTTATTTTCTGCTTTCCATCATCTTGAAACTTCCAATCGGCTGCCACTTGGTCAGAGTATTTTGATTGTCGTCCGAGTTTACTTGACTCGGATGAAGCAGTCCCAGTAGCACCTGAATGGGTGCGCGTGCATAATCCGAGAGAACACGGTCCGAGTGTATTCTGATCGTGTGAACCTAGCTTTACGAAACTGCCCATTTGAGAGTATTTTCTTGAGATTTTTACTCTCACCAGCCCTTCGAGCGGATCTTGAGAATATGCCTTTGGAGACTACTCTCAAAACCTTTGCATTCAAGGGTCCATCTGAGAGTCTACCGCTAGTAAACTCTCGAGAGTAACTCTTAGGAAACTCTCCTTTTGAGAGTATTTTCTTGAGATTTTTACTCTTACCAGTTCTTTGCGCGGATCTTGAGAATATGTCCTTAGAGACTACTACCTCTCAACCGTGTGCACCTTTTCATTAGGTATTCGTCTTCTGAGAGTAGTGAAATGGTGAAAACGAAGAGTTACGGCAGCTGTTGTAGTGGCTGAGGTTATTTTAAAAAGAAGAAAATGAAAATACAAAAAGCCTGCTCAAACAATGGATTGCAATGGAACATTCGATGCAAGATCTGCTCTTACTAGAAACTCGTCATTCAAGACGCTCAACAATAAATTTCTGTCAACTTACAAACAGTGAAATAAAATATATTGTAGAAGCCGTTTGTTTGTTTCTAGTCAGATAATTAGTATAACAGCCATACAGTACCTCTTCTGTATACCAGTATGTACTATAAATAGAATAATCAAAGAAGTGTGTCCAACTATTTACAGAGCTCTGTATAAACAATATTTTAAGATAAAATAATATTTTCGATTTATATTCTTTATAAATTTTATTAAAAGTGAGAAAGATTTGCAGACCCAGTTCAATATTCCAAAATAAGCTTTTTCATAAATGAATTTTATAAAAAATCAAACAAATTATTAAAAAATTAATAATAAAATAAAAATAAATGCAACATATTAACATTTTATTGTACTTTTTATAAAATATTATATGGAAAAAGGCTTAATGTTCCTCGTCGCAGTTTGCGAGAAAACAATTTATTCTTGTATGTTTATTAATGTTCTAACGAATTTCATTTATTACTTATTGTTCAATAAGTACCTTGATATCCTTAGAAGACCAAATTTTCGTCATGTTGCTCAGGACTCTCAGAAAACCGCTCTTAAAATACAAACCAATATCGCCAGCTTATCTCCGAGAGTATAATAAAACAATGTCCATCTGAAGCGAGTCTTGATAAGTTCCCTCTCCGAGAGTTGCTAGTAGGAGTGCTGCGAGTTACTCTCAGGAGTGTATCCACTTGCGAAATTCTCTTTCTCGAGTCTCTCGCAACAGTTTTTATCTCAGATGGGCATGAACCTTAAACCCCAACGCAGCGTCAAGGAAATCGTTGACCGACCCCTGAAAGTGAGTCAAGGTCGACTGTATCAATATATAGTGATACTTCAGAACATATGTGATCACTTCAGAACAGAAGTGATATGACTGAAGACAGATAACAGAAGTGATTATATAATAGAATATATAACAGAAGTGATCATATATATAGGCTACTTTTTAATTCTAAGCTTTATATGTAGCATTCAAAATAAACCAGATTAGACCTATGTAAAAAGTTTATGATGTAGCCTTATTTTAAATAATAATATCATATTTATTGATTTCACGGACAACAAAAGTAAAAAGCATGTATCTTACCAATTAGAAAATCATTTTCAAAACAATTGAGAGAGATTATTTTATTTCAGTGTTTACACCTATAATATCAAAAACTTCAGTATTACGCCACATAGAAACCAATTCAGTTGAACTTAATCTTTCTAGGAATTTTACTTTTAATTTCTCCATTTTGTGAGGGACAAGAGTACGGGTTGGAAGGGGTGTGTCACCTCTCACCTCCGGATCCTATATTTCTTTTATTGTAAA
>WUQG02004356.1:0-12186 GCA_011317285.2 Androctonus mauritanicus | reverse complement strand
GTTGTAATGACTCCGGTAATAATAGTCAGTCAGTGACTACTGTACTTGGCTTAGAGTCACTGCCGTGCCTCTTGATAACTGGATTTTACACAACAGTACAATTGTGATTATTTTTCAATATTTTTTATATAGTTTACAATCTACACCTATTAAGTCATCCCATAAGTAATGTTTTTCACATGCCCCACAGAACTACTGCTTCTGGTTACCAGATGATGAAGTAGACCATGGGCATGATAAGACATATCACATGACATGCTCTTCATGTAATGTGAGGCAGAGAACAACAATTGTATATGCATCTCTTGGGCCGTTAAAGTCTATAGGAAATGGCAGTGTCTAATGAGTATATAAGGCATATTATAAGTATATAACCAAGGACATACAGCAACTGTAGTGACATGAAACATCAATGCTATAAATGGGCAGGGTATCCTGAATGTCAGAAAGTGTCAAGGATGGTTCCAGAAATTTCAGTTTGGGAACAGGACCTCATGAGCAGGATAATGATGTACTGAGAGCTGCTGTTGAGAGAATCCAGAGGAGACAATCAAGGAATTGGCCATAATCATCCATTCATCCCATTCAACTATTCACAGACATTTATTGGACCTTCGTTATGTGTCAAAATTGGGTAAGTGGATAGATACCTCATGAGCTCACACCACAAAATCTGCAACAGCATGTGGACATTTGTACTTCTTTGCTCTCCTCTGAAAAGAGGGAGCCATTTTTAAAAGTATAGTTATAGGAGATGAAAAATGGATTCTGTACAACAACATTAAGCACAAACATCAGTGGCTTCCTAAACAAATTGTTTGCAGTAGTGACTAAATCTTGATATTTTCCATGTAAGGTTTTACTGAATGTTTGGTGGGATGTGCAAAGCATTAATCCATTATGAACTTCTGCCACAAAATCAAATTATTATAGGGGATGCCTACTTGTCAGCAACTGGAGCATCTATGCAGGAAAAACATCTGGCACTCTTAATCATAAAAGCATGTGATTATGTGAAACCACACACAGCCAGAATGACTTCTGCCAAGTTGTAAGAGTTTGAATGGGAAAAACTTCCCTATTCAGCAAATTCCCCTGACCTTAATTATTATCTATTTTTGCAGCCTCAAATACTATCTTTCTGGAAAAAACTTTGAAATGTTAAGGAAGTGCACTGAATTCTGTTGGAGTTTTTTGGATTGAAATCCGTGGACGACTACAAGTTTAGTATTCAAAAATTTGTTGAACAGTGGGAGATGGTTGTAAGTACTGGGGCACTTGTTATGATGATTAAAAGATTGTTCCAAGTAAATTTTATTTGTTTTCTTCACACATCAAAAAAAGGCATTACTTATGGATGACCTTATATATATACATATATATGGATGATACATGCAACTCTACATATTTTATACAAAATATAAAAGGATCATTGTTGTACAAATGTATAGCTAAATCTAAAACTAATTGCATTATAAAAATAAAACAAATATACATATATAATACTTGTACAAATTATGTATAAACTTTGTACATAGTTTATACAACTTTAAATTGTACAAATTTTATTATAGAAATATAAAACAAACTGTTTTTTACAAAGTACATTGTGTTGCTGTGCAACTACATATCATTACTAGATACAAATGCACTATCATTTATATTTATAAATGTGTAGATATTGTATTTTATACAATTGTATATAATACAAAAGCTTCTATAAAACAGTTATACTGTGAAGATTAAATCATTATTGTGTATGAGTTTGTATCATGATGACAAAGTATTGCAGTTAGGATATATACATTTATATTTAGTATATATTTTATCATAATTAGTTGTACAGTTGTAGAACAATGATGCATAATTGTATAAATAGCCTGTACAATTGTATATTATCATTTATCTTATCATTTATTACAGTACTTTAGAATGAATTTATTTTATTTGTATAAATAATCAAATAATAAATAAGATAAAAAAATAATCATCTATGTATCAAATAAGATAAAAATTATTTGAAAAAGTATTTAAATAATATCTGGGTCTGATATACAATTGGGACTATCAACAATCCTAATTAATGCAGATGTGTCCTAAGATGACAGTGCTTATGAGAAGTCCTTGTAATAATCCGTATTTGATTTTTATGCAATGTAAGCAACTCTTTAATTTTTTTATAATGGAAGACTATTGTAAAATAAAAACCTTTGTTAGTCCAGGAGTAGGTCTCCAATGGGAGAGATTCTTTGAAAATTTGGAAGAGAGAAAATTTGCTCCTCCTTGACTCCATAAAAAAGCTATATTGAATCAAAGTCAATCTGAACAAGTTGAAGCTACAACCTGCTCAAATGCATTGGCTCTGTCCAGGGCAAGCTCAGATCCAATAAAAAGATGAAAAACCTCTTCCTTGGCTAGCCCATCTGCAACTTCATTGCCTTTAATCCTTTTGTGTCTTGAAACCCAAATAAGTTGAATTTTATTCCTAATAATTCCATAATGAAGAGATGATATTCCCATGGGCTTTGTAGAAAAGTGAGAACAATCAAGTGATTTTAATGCAGCTTGATTAATATTAGTGTATTTAATAGAATACAGACAGATTTATTAGCATATCACCTGTCCAGATTGATTTTAACACACACACACACACACACACACACACACACACACAAATAGTATTGCAAAAAAATTTAATCAAAATAATAAACTTGGTTTTTCTAAGATACTCCAAAACATGTTTGGATATATCTTTCCATCGTTTTTGCTTCTGTATAAATGTGTAAAACAGATAATTAAAAAAATAGTTCAATACTCCAGAATTGAGCTATTTTTTATTTTTTTGAATTATGATACCTGTTTTGCATGCTTGGATAGTACTGGATTTATTTTATGCACATTTATAACACTATACACTAATATTAGATAATTGTATTAAAGATGCTTGACTGTAAATCAAAATTTAAAATGTATTTGTTCAATCAATGAGTTTTAATCCTTGTTCATATTCATACCAGTTAATCATTGAATATTACTGAAAATAACTTTTGATTCAAATTATTTTTATTTATTGTTATTTTAGATGAAATCTTAAAATAATTTTTAATGCACAAAAATTGACATTTATTTTCAGATGAGCATGAAAGAAAATTCTCAGGATCAAAATGTAAGTACATTTAATTTTGGAAAATAAATATTCTAATTAATTTCTTTATGAAATTGGATTAGAATAGCCCATTACTGATTAGAATAAACAGCTTCATATATAAATAGAAATTAAAATATAGCCCTTCTGTGACATTAAAAAAAAAAAACATTTTCTTGATTTTTCAAGTTTATCAAAGACAGAGAAAACTTGAAAGCATTATTTATAACAATAGCAAAATAAATATTAACACATAAATAAAAACATCATGTTACATTTTTACAAAGATTTAAACATAATTCATATATTGTGAGGTCCAGGGAGACCACATCCTTTAAATGTAAAATAACGATAATTGTAAAAACATAGAATTTGATGTAAGGTGTCACTCTACACTATATCTTAAATAATAATTAATTGAATATTGAAAGAAGAGGGAGGAGAATTTACCTTAATAGATTATTTTTCTCTTTCCTGTTTGTTTCAAAGAAAAAAATTTATTTTGTTTAGATTGTATTCTGTTAGAGGGAAATGAATGTAACCAAGCCACAAAGTTTGCACTTATCACAAATTTATTATAAATGGCAATTACATACCTCATTGTAATTCAATCCAGAATGACATAATCTGGTGTACTCTGTCATCTAAAGTCGAAATAAAAACAAACATCTTTAAAAAAATCGGAAATATAAAGATTTCTCGGCAATAAAATCTTTATATTTCCGAGGCATCGACGATGCATCATCCAGTCATATATTACAACTGTCTTTCCATGAAAGTTTATTATCATTGCGATAGGAGTAACAGAAACAAAAATATAGTAGTCAGTGATTGTAGTCTCCAGCATTCTACAGAACAGAAACTGCTCACCAATATCTTTATCACCAACAAATCTAATAAACTCAAGGAATTGCAATTTGTCACTAATATCAGTACTCTCATCTACTTGCAAAGCAAATTTACTATGAGATTTTATTTTCTATACAACTTATTTGTTTATATCAGATGACATCTCAGATATCCTGTCACTAATTATATGGTAGAGAGAGGAATTTTTGAAACTTTATTTCTAGTTGTTTTGCCAAGCATTATTTCAACTATTATTTCACATACAAGGTCAATGATTTCCTCTCCAACAGTATGAGGTTTCTTTTTTTTTTTTTGTTTTTGACTATCATTTCTGTTAATTTAAATGAAGCTTTAAGAGCAGTATCAGCTATAGTAATTCTGTTAACCATTCTCAAAGCTGCTTTCTTTTGTTCTGCTACTAAATGTGAAAAGTATGGTAAACTTTTCTGCAAGTCACTAGGATGCTTGGTAATAAGATGCCTTTTCATCTTGCTAGGTAACACAACCTGATTACTGAGTGTTTCCCCACAAACTACATACACAGGGCAAAGGTTCTCCTGGTCCATGTTCCATGAAAATCCATATGTTAAGTAACTGTCCAAATATGTTCTTTTTCTTCTTTTGTCCTGATTTCCATTCTTGGCTTTTGAATCTAATGGTCTGGCAAAGCATAAATGTTGACTGTTCACTTTCATTGTCCAGAAGTTTACATTTCTTTACAATGAACTTATCTATAATAAACACAATGAAAATGACACAATGGAAGTAATACTTTCAAAATGTGAAACAGGAAGCACAGAAATATTATTCTTTTTTATATGTTTAGTTGAGCCTTTGAGAATGTTCCCTAGGGATTGATTGTACTGCCATCTGCTGAAATTTTGAAATGTCTGATATAGTTGAATTTCAAAATTACATGAAACAAAATTTTTAACATCCTAATTGCTACTAAAAGTATACTTGTATCCCCAAAATATCTTGTGACATCCTAAAGTGCTGCAGCATACTAGTTGGGAAACATGTTAATTATTAAAATTTTTCTTTATTAATCATATAAAAATAAATAGGAATCAATATTAATTAAAACAAGATAGAATTTTAAAATTTAAATGTAAATATCCTGAATAAATTTAGTTATTGTTGTTTAGTTAATTTTTAATATTGCATATAAATGTATTAAATTTTACAGGTAGTTTGCAAATCTACTGAAAAAAGAACAATTTTACAACCTCTTAATACAAATAATTTAAAAACAAATGAGGAAATTTCAAAAGAAGGAAGTTCTCAAGAGAAAGGAAAGTATGTACAAGAAATTTTATATTTGTAAAATAAAATTTCAAATATTGTATTAAATTTTATAATGTGCAGTTAATTGCTTATTTTTGTCAAATATCCTTATATACCTAACACTTTCATATATGCAAGTTTCATTTGTATGAATTTGAATATATATAAACTATATATATAATTTTTCTCAAATTCAAATATATAGTATGTCCCAGAATAAATGTCCCATCTTTAATATCTTGGCTTCTACTCAACGGAAAGAACTCATCTGGAATTTTTTTTAAATGTATCACTTGCACTATCTAATAATGGAATAATGGGATCTAATTGAATTGAAAATCCATCTATATTTGCTATTCTGTTTGTTTCAAATGTTGCCCTAGCTTTTTTGTGCATCACTAAAAATGTTATCTAGTTCCAGTTTTAACAATGCCTGAATCAATTTTCTATGATGCATAGAATTTGAGATATTCTGAATTAAAGTTTAAGAAAAAATTTTATACCTTTCTAATTACACCAATATCTTTGAGAAAAATTTAAAAACTGGATTCCGAAGATATACATATTCTGAATCTTTATTAAAAATTATTCACATAAACAGTTTACAGAATTAGATTTAGGAGGAAGCATTTATTCATTTTCAATGAGGAACTGTCTCAAATATCATATTTACCAAATTCTGTTGCACTATTATGATCACATGATCTGACATCACTATCTATACTTAGGAAACTTTAAATTATATTAGCTACATATCTTATGATTTGCATGAAGCAGAACTTTATCAAGTTTTCTTATTAGAAAACATATACACATTTTTCATTTTTTCATGCTAATTCCTAATTATCAACACATCTTTCAAAAAATTTAAATTTATCTTATTTTTTTCAAATCTATTTCTGAACTAATTTCCTTTATCTTCATTATGTAAATAAATAAATTTGTGTTGGGCATGCCACATAGTGAGAGACATGATAACTGCTGGACAAAGAAAATTATAGAGTGGTAACCAAGGCAAGGGAAAAGTCTTGGCAGACAATACAAATGACGGAGAGATGTGAGAAAAGTAATTGATTTCCAGTGGATGCATATTGCACAAGATAAATACATAAAGAAACAAAAGGATGTGTGTGTGTGTCCGTCCATCAGTAGATGAAATAGAAATTATGATGAGAAAGAAGTATTTCCAAGATCCAGCATTTGATTTTCTTAAATAACGATCAAAAATTTATTTATTTCTTTTATTGGATATTAGATATTCAATTACTTTGGATATAGTTGAAGGAAGAATTCCCTTTTCTCCTTAAATTGTCATTTGATGTATTAAGTTTCATATTTTTTGTAAATCTTTCATAAGTATAGAATAAGAGAATCTGTTTTTCTTCAAAATTTTCAAAAGTGGTTCTTGGTCTGGAACCACTCATACTATTTTGATATTGCATTTATGGGAAAATTGGATTTGATTTACATTGCCTTGAATAACATCACTGTTTCACCTACAATTTAATTTTGTGTATGTAAGAAAATTTGATTCTAATTTCTAGAAAGTTTTTATTTTTGCAAATAATTATCAGAATTAACTTTTAAAAATTATAAATAAATTTATGATCAATATTTTAAAAAATTTATAATTAAAAAATTTTTAAATAATAATGGAAGAACGATTGGCATGCTTTATTGCCATATTAGGCTTAAATTCAAAAATTGCTAAGCATTTAGTGGTAAGAAAATTTGAAATCAAATATTTAGAAATAGATTAAATAGATAGTATTTAACTTTTGGAAGGAAGTGTATATTTTTAATATACACTGCCTTCCAAAAGTTAAGCATGGGTATGAAAATTGGTAAAGTATTCAATCAATATACTTTAAAATGCAGACGGTTATCATGTAACAACAGTTTTTTCAAAACAATAATAAATCAATACTTGAATTAGTAAGAAGGAAAAAAATTATCACAAGATGTTTCCCATCATATTCATGACAAAGTTACACAAATAATACAAAATAATGGTTTAATATGGAATATGTCCTCCCAAGGCATGAATTCATATTTGACACTGACATTTCATATCTTTGAAGAGATGATGAAGTTGTTATGAAGGCAATAGGGAGATTTTGCACAGCTATGACTCAACTTCAACTAATAAAGTCGACAGTCTGCATATGTGCAAGGTTGTGAGTCATACTGTTGCTTTTCATATGTTTTTGATCATATTGTTGACCAATAAAAACAGTTTTTTGTTTCAAGACAAGCTGATGCAATCCAGAATCTTAAAATTTCTGTCAGTGGTTTAATATAATAGATGATCTTTATTAGATAATAGATAACAGAGGATAGAATAGAAATAAATTATGAGAATTGAGAGAATTTCCAAGAATAGCTTGCAGCATTACTGGTTGTTGTGCATGGAGGCCTTGCCCATGGAGTTTTTGATGCACAGTACTTGTTGATACAGGCCTTTCTAAGGTATGCCTATAAAACAAGTGCTGTTGCTTGATGGTTACATCTTGCCAGTAAACACAAGCAGCAGTCATTGGACGGGGTCATTTTAGGACAGTCTGAAACAGATGTTCTGATGACTATCCTTGTACTCTGGAACTGTGTCCATGACTATGAGATTACAGAATGATTAATGGAATGTATCATTTCTATAATGGATTTGGCCAGCCTGTAGTCTGCCAATAGCTTGCTATTGTATTGCATCATCTAGATGTCTTATCACTGGCATAATGATCGGATTGTCTGTGTGTAATTTTCTTTGAATTGTTCTCAGTTGCAGTGGTAATCAACAAGGGAAGACACTTTTCATCCAGCTCTCTCATTTGCTTTTTTTAGACTGGCCCAATCATTATATTTTAAGCTTTTCAGAAAATATATTCATTAGTTGTTGCTATTTTCAAATTTGCATGTTGTACTTAACTTTTGGAGGCAATATATGGATGGTACTATTTATTTATAATTTATAAATATATAGTATAAATTATTGTATTATATAGTATAGCATTTATTTTAATGTTTTTGAATATTTAACATGAATAGATAAAATGATCAATCAGAAATTTTTGGGTTCTAGAAAGCATTAATAGTTAATAAAAAGAAATTTTCTGAAAATATTATTGTCAGATTCTCTGATAATCCAAAGCTGTTGGGATTAAAAATTAATGTGCTGTCATATAGATTGAACCAAAAAGAATTTGAATATTTTTTAATCAGCTAAGTAATTATTTTAAGCATAAATATTTTAATCTAAATTTACATTCTTTTTCATTGTCCAATTTACATTAAAAAAATTTGAGTTTAAAAACAAGACATTTTGTTTGCTTTAAAATAGTAAAATTTTTTCTGTATCATTTTACATTTTTATTTAATTTTACAATTAACAAAAGATGTATACCTGCATGATGGTCAAATATGAAAATAATCCTCATTCTCAAAAAACATAAGGATCTGAATGATCCATCATCATCCTATCAACTGATTACAATTTTGAATTGTATGCTTCATATATTTGAGAAATCTTTGCTAAATTATATCAGATTCAATTCTAAATTTGCCATACATGAATTGGAACATTATGCTATCAAAAATAAATCATCTGTAAAATAAATTAACAGCTACATTCCTAAATTAATAAAAATCAAAATCCAAACTAACTTATATATATCTATAAACAAATATAAATCATGATGTCAACTCCAAGTGTTAGAGTAACAGTAGGAATGAATAGGTTGCACATATGAGATGATAAAATGTGCAAAAGGAATTGAGATAAGGTGGTTACAAATACAAATATTTGTTTGTGGCACTTAATGCTGTAGATATGATGATTAATGAAGAACTCTCAAGCACTAGATATAGAATCTTTATCCCTAGAATTAGACTTTCATTCTGGCTACAGAGATAAATGTTTCAAACCTTACAAAAATTGGATCTCAATTTATTAGAATGCAGAGAGTTGACGATTTTAGTTTCATCTCATTTAACAGTCAAATATTTCAAGTAGGCTGCTTGTGCAAGAGTCATATTTTCCTTATTTTTTATTTTGTATCTGCTGTTGTATATGTCCTAGAAGAACTTATACAGTTGAGGCCCAACTTTTGTGAGGTTTTGAAAAGTTATCTTCATAGCCAGGATGAAAGTCTAATTAATTCTAGGGATAAAGATTCTATACCTAGTGCTTAGGAATTCTTCATTAATCACTGTATCTACAGCATTTAAGTGCTGCATATGTAAACATTTATATTTGTAACTGCCTTATCTCCATTTTTTTTGCACAACATTTTATCATCTCACATGTACAACCTATTCATTCCTATTGTTACCCTAACACTTCAGATTGACATTACAATTTATACTTGTCTATAGAGATTTTTGCTTTGTTTTCCATTAAAGCTTACTTTCTTTTTGCAACTGAAGAGAGGCAGTCCAACCTGAAAGCATTCCTGTATCTATAATTTTCTTTTAAGGTCCTATAAGCTAGTTTGGACTTTGTTTTATAAATCAACTGTTTCAAATCTCATTGAATTTACTGATTTCATATACAGAAATTCAAAATAATTCTTGACATTTATATAATAGCTTGATTTAGCTGCTGCTTTCAAATATAATATAGATAATTTTAATGTTTTATATGAGATATTAAATAATGAATTTTGAATTGGAATACTTTTGTATATTGGATGATGACTGTTATCTAATCATACATATATTCAATCCTCTAATCACTCGTATCATCTGCAAGATGTTTACATTTATTCCAAATGTAAGCATCTTGCAGGGATCATCTGTAAATGTACTTTTGTTTGTTTTATACATAAATCCAATATTTATTTTAACTAAATCTTAAATTATCAGTGATGCTATGACTTGGTTAAATGGCAATTGGATTATATTATTATTATTGTTATAAATTTCTGGTTGATTAATAATAATTTACAGTTAAATGAAAACAAAATGATATGAAATTTTCTCTTTGCCCAAATTCTAATTGTGAAGAATATTTTTTGTTTGATACAGAACTGCCTTTGACTTTCATATGAATTTGAGTATCATTGTGGATTCTCACCTTTCTTTTTGTTTCAATCAAAGGTATTTCTAAAAAATTGTTGCATAAGTTGGATTTCACTTGGAGATATCTGAGATTTATTAACAATCCTCATATTATTAAAGATTTTGTTCCATTCTATGTTTGAGTTCTGTTTTATACGATTTGATCATTTATGATTCAGCTACACAAATCCATATTAAAAGACTTCAGAATGTTATAAATAGGATTATTAATACAATGATTAATTTTACAGAAAGATCATATTTCTATTCTTGTTTGGTGAAAAATGTCTATTAAATGTTTGTAATTTAGTTGATCTCATTCAATATGATATTTAATATTTAGAGAAGCATATTTATAGAAATCTGCCAGCCTAGGAAAAAAATGAAATATAATAAATTTTTAAATATTCCTATATATTGTATTAATAAGTTTCAGAATTCTTATTTTGTTTAAGCATCCATATATTATAATCAGCAATATCAATTCATTTAAATACTTGTTTGTATATTGGGGTATCTTTTGTTTTGTGGACACAAATTGTTGCCTATTTAGAATAACTACTATTGTAGTGTGATGCAAAGAAATTTTTATATTGGAATTAATAGGAAATGAGTTTTCATTTTACAAATTTTTACCTTATGAACAATTTTCAAGTTTTTCATTGTCTTCATAAACTCATGAGATATCTATATATCAGTTTATTATGTTAAATGACTTGAATTTCTGATTAGTTATAATTAAAGATACAAAATTATTAATATTGAATTCAATTTGCAATTATTAATCAGGTAATTTTAAAGGTTTAAAATTTAAAAAAAAAAATAACTATTTAATTTCAAAACAATCATGAATTATAATTATCATAAATTTAAAAAAAAAATATTTAAATTTTAATTAATGGAAGAAATATGAAGTTAAGAAATTGGCTTTAAGTAGTTTTTAAGATCAGTTTCAGTCCTTCTATCCTTGAATTTAATAAATCATTTATGAAATTAATAAATGCATATATATTTAAATAATAATGAAATTCTTTAAATTACTTTATATGTAAAAAACTTAAATACATACTATTAAAATTTATTGAATATATGAATTAAATATGAATTTAATGTTATACATACATTTAATTTATATTAATATATTTAATTGATGATAATTATAGGAAAAGATGGACTTTGGAAAATTTTGACATTGGTAGACCTTTAGGCAAAGGAAAGTTTGGAAATGTTTATCTTGCTCGTGAGAAAAGTAGCAAATTTATAGTTGCTTTGAAAGTATGTATATAATTATTATTAAAATAATTTACCAAACTGTTTAAAAAAATCAATAAATTTATAATAATATATTTTTATTGTTACATAAATTTTAATTTTTTTAAAAATATTATATATCATATTTACTCATATAATACATGCACTTTTTACCATTATTTTTTAACCTAAACAAAAAGTTCATGATTTAAGTGAGGAAAGGATTTTGTTTTATGCATCTCTTATGAAAAATTTAGGACCATCTATTTTGATTATATAATTTTCTAAGAGAGATATATTACCTCAAGTCATTGTATGAAAGTATGATTTTGGGGAGATGATCAACACCATGGACTTCATTCACATCTTCAAATACACTACCCTATATTCCACAGATATATCATATATATATATATATATATATACAGGATGAGCACAAAAACATTCCAAAGTTTGAAACGGTAAAATACCATACTTTGCCCTCTAGCTGTCAAAATCATGCCTAGCAATTCCTTAAAGAAAAAAAAATGAAAATTCTTGAGTTAACTGAATTGTAAATATCAATTTTATCAAGATATTCATGTTAATTTTATTTTTTTTAC
>WUQG02004345.1:0-12186 GCA_011317285.2 Androctonus mauritanicus | reverse complement strand
CAATATTATGCCATTAAAATATAAATTGGTTTTCATTTTTGACATTGTCATGTATCAGATGCTTCATATCAATGATGTTACATGCTGAGTGGTGATATTATCATTGTGTTGATGTGACTTCTTAGAGGTTATATGGCCCCAGAATTATGATGAGAGCCATTCCTAATGGTTATTCATTTGTGCATCTTACAAAGGATAGGTTATAGGTTACAAAGGATTATACAAAGGATCTTACAAAGGATAGGTTATAGATTAGAACCCAAGAGGTTATATGGCCCCAGAATTATGATGAGAGCCATTCCTAATGATTATTCATTTGTGCATGTTACAAAGGTAGCATAATGCCAATGAACCCAAATTCTGGAAAGACTACTTATCTGAATAATCCCAGGTCCTCATTTAATGATTATATATTTTGGAGAATTATTGTATATAACTCTTTTAATGGTATTGCATTTGCTAATGCCATCTTTGGGGTCTTATGGCCTCTCCCTGGCAATTGAAGAGATTAGAAATACCCAAATTTGAACAAAAATTTCAAAAATTAAACGAAGTTTTGTTACACCCTAAAATAACTCAACTTCTAATCAGATTTTAACACTGCAATGTCATAATTATTCTGGATATATTGGTGAATTTCAAGGCACCTTCCATTTTGTGGAAACTTGTGGCTACTTTAAATATTGATTTTTATTATTATAGATAATTACTGTGTATTAAGTATAGAAGCAAAATTTTAGAAAGAACTATCCACCTTTTTTCTTTACGTCTGTCATTTTGGATGTTGAAGTTATGTGATTAAAAAAATAGTCACTTTAATTTTGTGATTTCTCAACTAGTTCAAAAGTTATTATATAGACATTGAATGATATAAGGATTAAAAATTACAGCATTGAGGTATTTTCGGTTCATTGTTTATCTATAAAATTTTATAAGAATGCAATTAATTTAAAATTGTTATTTGGGAGATTTTCAATTTAATTTTGAATTATTTATATATTTAAAATATTTTTAAATTATTTTTTAAGAATGATAAACTCAGAAAATCAGTCATAACTGATTTTTATTGACTGTAGGTTTTCATTATTATTTATATGCATTTCTAATTTGATTATTAGAAGTAATATTTATTTAATAACAATAAAAAAACTAGTATATTGTATATTTGTGCCTAATTAACTTTATGATCAATAAATTTTTTTTTGTTTTTTTTTATTCAGCAATAAGGGTATTTCAAGAATTCCTTAAAAGTATTGATCAAATTTAACAATTAACAATGTACTGGAAACAGACTTGTTAAGTATTATCATCAAACAAAAAATTAATTTAAGGAAATATAAAAACTTATTTACAAACACTTAAAATAGATTTAATAAAAAGATCATGCAATAATAGTTAGCATATGAAATCTGGTAATCGTAATTATATTATTAATTTACTGTACAAAATCAAAATATCTTTTTATTGGAGCAGCCTGACTCAACAAATTCATCATGCTTTTTTTTAAAAAATCATCTTTATTATTAAACATTTAATGCAATATTATAATTTTACATGAAAGTGCTTAATAGTAGCACTACTATTATATAAAATTAGAATTATCATTATAAAAACTATTTATAGTAATGTTGTAAGTAAAAATGGTTAATAACACTATTATAATGATGATTAGCATTATTCTCAATAATAATATCATTAATAGTAAAGTATTATCACTATAGTAAATTGTCAAGTCATAATAACTATCATGAAGTGATTTAAATTTACATGTACATCATATTTTGATTGTTTTATTGTCTCTCTTCCTTTTTAAATAGGTTATGCACATAATGTATTATAGTTTTAATTTTGCTGTAATCTTTTCATAATAAGATATGTAAACGAATTAGATAGAAAATGTTGTCAGGAACATACATAGGAATTAATTACATAGGAAATATTGTCAGGAACATAAACTTGCAAAATTGGGGAGTTCTTGTTTAGGTTTATCGGATTTTGCCAACTAATTACAGTACTATAAAGGATAGCCAAGATAAATGTATTTATTTTGCTTAATATTGTTTTTACAAAGTTATTCTAATTATGATATATAATATATTTGATCAAAAATTTTAGAATATTAAATAAAATTTCAGATATTTACAGTTTAAAAAATAATTTTTTTTTTCTATTTTATTATGAAAACTTTCTTTCACATATGAAAAACATGTTTCCTGTTGTTTATTTTAGTTCAAATTCATTAAAAAGATTTTTGTGAATATATATTTGATGAGTTTTATCATCCATAAATAAATAGAGTTATTTATTGAAATATAAAAAATTATAGTATAACTATTTTAATTATGATTTCTAAAGAAAAAAATATATAAATAAATGCCTATACATTAAAAAAAAATAAAATTTTTGATAATAGTCCAATTTTTTTTCTTATTTTTAAAAGTTATTTAATATTACAATTAATTTTTGAATATTTAATTAATATATTTTAGGTTGTGAATTATTGATAGATAAATTTTTATATTCTGATGTAAGTGGTGCAGAAGAACTTTCTGTAATATTTAATAATTTCTTCGGACCAATATTTGCTGGTAAGTAAATCTATGCATTTTTAAAGCTATAATTTATTGCAATTTATTTTATAATTATCTAATGTATTATTCTAGTTAATTTTTTTAATTAGAAAAGTTTTTAAAATAAATTTTTTTGAACAAATGTTTTTATAATAATCATTTTCCAAAATCATCATCAGAATTGTTTTGGAAAATGATTATGAAAAATTTTTTAAATCTTTTAAAGTATATTTTGCATAGGCTTGTTCTTTAGAAATTTTTTCATTAATGTTTTGTTTTTCATTAGAACTTCGTATTTTTTAGTAAAATATGATGAATTCTATGTTTTTATAGATAATTTTTGGTTCAAAAGAAATTTCTGTAAAATTTTCAGTTCCAAGAAAATTGCTCAAAATTTTCTTGGAGTTAAGAATTTACTTTATAAATCATTAATTTATCATTAAAAAAATTTCCTTTGTAGTATTGCATTGAATATGCAACATATAAAATTAAAAATATAATTTATTTTATAGAATAATTATAGAATTTTATTATGATTAAAATTATTCCTAATTTCCTGATGAATACAGTTTATAATAATTTATTAAAATTTAGTTAATACATTACATTTGAATACAATGTCTGTTGTCCATTTCATGCATTGGCATGGTTTTCCAGCCTTGATGGTCTCTGGCTGAGTTGCCCAGGAAACACTTTGGCTGGTTGGGCTCTGATGTGGTGACTTGTTCCCTACTGTAGGTATGTGTATTGCAGTAGCCAGACTTGAGTTGGTGCTGCTTTTGCCACCAGTGGCCAAGGGAAACTGTAGTAAACTTTCCAAATGTGAGCCTCATCCTAACTCACAGACATGGACCTTGTTAATCTGGGCAATGTCTGAGCCAGTATGCTTTCATTTTCTGCTTTGTATCATTGCATACTAAAAAAACACCACCAAAGTGGGGACACCTGCTAGCATTTAGTTGAGTATAATGGAATAGCCTTCTTGTCCTAGGTGACCCTACTAGAAATATAATTTCTGATGTGCATTACCCATTCCGCCCATGTACACCCCTCCACCATCTTGTGGCAGCATAGCAGGATTCAGGAGGGTTTATTATTATTATTATATTCTTTGTTTAATCTAATTTTATTTGGTATTACAATACCAATTTGGAACTAAAAACCCTAATTGCTAGTTATAACTTTAGATCAAATAAATTTTAGAGAATAATTTTAAATTATTGAAATTGACAATATTTGTTATTGCATATCTTTATGAAATAATATCAGAATAAATTTTTCAATAGTTTCCTTTATATAAATTAATTATGAAGTTTCTATTTTTTTACAGAAGTCATTACTGCAAATGGTGATATTATCAAATTTACAGGTAAATTCTAAAATATTTATGATAAAAAAAATCTTTATGCATCATATGCATATTGATCTATAATATTTATCTAATTTTATGTAAATATGATTCTATAGGTAATAGTCTACTTTGTTTATGGACAGCTGAGAATGATTCATATCTTTCAAATAAAGTGGACTCTGCCATAAAATGTGCCCTTTCTATAACATCTCAGTATGGATTGACTAACACATGCATTGAATCAAAATTCTCTATTAAATTTGGTATAATTGAATTTTAAATTGTTATTTACAAAATACTATATTACATTTATTAATTTAAATCATTATAGGTATTTCTGTTGGAAAGTCATACTTCATATTAGCAGGAAAACTTAATAATTTTATAGATTTAATGGTAACTGGTCCAGCAATATTGACTAGCCAAGATGCAGAATGTTTATCTTTTCCAAGTGAAATAATTTTGACTAATGCTGCTTGGAAAAATCTTCACCATCATCAATCAACATATCAAGTTATTTATTTGAAAGAAGAAAAATATGTAAAAATATTAGTAAGTAATATCAATCAACTAGGTTTAAAAGTTAATTGATTCTTAATATAAGCCTAATTTTGATTGTGAAAAATTGAGTTAGCAAACACTGTTTTGCTGGTGAGAGATCATGATTTGTAATTTTAAAGATATGAGAAGAAATAGAACATGCAAATTACATAATTAGTATAATAATTAATGCAATCCTTATGACGAAGGAAGAATTTTTTTTCGTCCATCTAGTAAATTGATTTTCTTATTTCAGCTTTATACAGTACAAATATGTCAGTAAATAAACTTTTATTCATAAATTCATAGAAAAATTATTTAATAATAGTTTATCAAATTCATTAAAATAAAACAAATAATTTTTTATTTATTATTGCTTATATATAAATTAACTTGAAACAGTGTAAGAAACCAGATGTAAAAAATGAAATGATTGAAAAAAGAGAATTTGAACTTAAAAAAGAAAAATTAAAAAAAGAAAGTCAGGATATACAGATGAAATCTTTTACTACAGATGAAGATAAATTGAATATTGAATCTTCATGGGAAGACAATTCAAAATCTAAAACAATAATTGATGAAAAAGCTAAAATTAAATATGAAAGAAAGGAAACAATTGAATCTAAGTATGTAGAGGAAGGAGAATTAAATATTGAAGAGCTATCAGAAGTAAAAATTAAGGAAATTAAAAAAGAAGATAAAAGTGTGTATTTAATATATAATATTAATTGCAGTTTTTTATATGATTTATATCAGAATAACAAATAGTCAAGATCAATGAATCAATCATATGACTCTTTCCAATATTTATTTTCACATATTTTTTTGTTGAAAATTCAAAATTATCAATTTCAGATTTATTAAAATTGATATTGGTTGTAATAAGAGAGAAATTATTTATTTATTTTGGGATATTATCTCAAATAAATATTATTCAATCTGAATGAAATATATACATAATATTGGAAATTTCTAGGGAATAAATTTTATTAAAAATGATCCATATTCAGTTTTATATCTGGATGGACAACTATATATCAAAACAATACATTAAATGAAATTAACATATATTTTTGGAATAATGTGTGCTAAAAATAATCAAAATAAATTCATTATTGCTGCATAATAAGTAAGTCAATTCTGATTATTTTTTACACACATGATCATCTAGCAGATTCCAATATTAATTGTGAATTTCATTTAAATTGGATAATATTTATTTGATATATAATTTTGATAAACAAATGGTCAGCTGATATGATTGAATATAGATCATTTTCAATAGAATTCATTTCATAGAAGTTTCCAATATTGTGTATGTATTTTATTCAGATTATGATAATATTTACAAGATATTGCTCTGAAATAATTGAATATTTTTATTCTTACTGAATTCATAATATTGAATATATTGTATTGCTGTATGTAATATTTATTTTCAGTAGACTTAGTGCTTCAGTTATTTTCTGTAGACTTAACAGTTCAGTTATTTTCAATAGGTTTAAATGTTATTAGATCACAGTATCTCTATTTTGATCTAATAACATTTGTGAATTTTATCTAAATCACATAATGAATTTGAATTATTATGAATATCCTGAATGAACAGGCAACAGAGAAACTAATGAATCTAATTCATATATCATTATTCCATTGGAATGGAAAGAGTCAAAAATTATCATAAACAAGCATTAGTTTGTTTCAATATGTTTGCACTAATCTAATTTCAATGAATATTTTTATAAATCATTAATTTATAACATTTTTATATTTATTAAAAATTGTTATAAATAAAGATTATAAATAATCTAATTATATTTACTGAAAATTATTATAATATTCTTTTGTTGTATTTCAAAGGAATTTTATTAAATGTTATTATATAGTTCTATTAGGAAAAGAAAGAAAATCTGTAATACAATCTTGCACAAAGAAGAATTTATCAGTTCTTGGATGGTTTTTGACTTCAACAATTAAACAGGTGATTTATTTAGTTTCAAAATTTATATAACTTCAATAATGTATTTATAAATTTATGTTAAAGATGATTGGGTTGATTTGATATTGATTATTTTAATTATATATTGATTATTAAAATTATTTTGATTGTAAATTATTAACATTATTCTAACATTGAAATTTTGAAATCAAATTTGCCAATAGTCTTGAATAAAAAGTTCTTTGATGTTATAATATTCTCATCATTAATACTTTTGTTACTAGAATTTAATTTCATTTCTTTATAGCAAGATTGGACAACCCAAATTGTTCTGTAGGCCACATGGGGATTCCAGTTTTTCATGGGCTACACATTAGATAAAATAATATTTAAAAAATAAAAATAATAAAATGTCATAAACATCTATTTTATTCAGTGTTCAAATAAGGCTTATACAAATGACAAGCTCATAACAATATTAAGTTTGATATGCCCTGAGTGAAAAAATATTGAGCAATTCTAATGTTATTAGTAATATCATCAAATAAATCATCTCACAGACTGCACAAAATAATGCAGTCCATGAGATGATTTATTTGCTTGATGCTTTCAATAAAAGCATTGAATTTTAATCCTAAAATTATTGATCAGATAGTATTTCAAAAGAAGTAACAGACAAGCATAGTTTAACAAAAACAAAACTATGATGCAACACACTAAATAGAATAATTAGGGCAAAATGCATATCAAGTGACAAAATTTGAATTATTAATTAAAATTAGTTGAACAATCATAAAACCTATGTGATCATATATTGTCAAGATATATAAAGAATAATAAATTGTTTTAATCTGATTCCTATAAAATAATATTTCAAAATAATGACTATAACAGATCAAATTTGTTGATAACTATAATTCTTGAATGATAGAGTTCATCCAATAATTATCTAAAATGAAAAAAGACAAGAATTAAGCTTATCTACTTAGTCTGAAATTGTAGAGAACAGAAGCAGAATAACAGCAGTAAAAAGTAAGAGAATTATTAAATCTCCAAGAAAATTAAATCTGTAACCTAGAAGTATATTGGTAGCATTGAAATAAGTTTTACATATTTCATAAAATTTATTGTTATAAATAGAGTAGGTTTACAACAATAAACATCCTTGTCTACAACTTAAATAGTTTCAGTTTATATGGTTTCAAAGAAATGCAGATATGCAAATCTTTTTAGTTTTGTTGAATTTTCATAAAAATTCATTGCAAATGAAAAATTCATTAAACAATTTATATTTTTGTAAAAATATCACTTATGATCTTAAATTTTCTTATCTATGTTTATAGTATTGTTATAAATCTCATTTGGCCATTCTGTTTGCTGATATATTTATTTATGTATATTGAATTTAAGCATTGTCGACTTATATGATTTTAAACTCATGCAGAAATTTTTGAATGAATTAACCACATAAGTTGGGGACTTATTGTATATATGCAAGTATTATGTTAAATATGTAAATGTGTTAGCAGATAGATGCTGGATACTAAAACTAATACATAACTAATACAAAAATCAAATTATTTTTATTTATTCAATATTACATTTTTTAAAATTTGAATTTTATATATAATCAATTTTTAAATTGATTTTGAAATTTGTATTAAAGTTGCAGTTTAGAATTTTAAATAATGATAAATTACAATACAGGCATACTTTGCTTTAGAGTGCTTCACTTATATATGGTACTTTTCAATTATATTCATGTTTATAATGTTTGGTGCTTGTCTTACTCTTAAGGAGGTGATGTGCACATCAATCAAGTTGACAGGTATGTTTTATCACTCATGCTCACTTGTCAGTCTTTTTTTTTAAAGCTTAGCATTATTTCACACAAGAAAATGATAGTGTAAATATGTAATAATAAACCTTTTATATTCACTGAAAAGTGAAAAAAAGACTGTAATTTGCTTTAAGTCAATATCTACTTTATGGTGGTGGTCTAAAATCTAATTTGCCATATTAGTGAAGTATACCTGTATTTACTTCATAAAATTTATAAATCTATAATTTTTACTTCAAATATTGTTTAAATATTATTTAAAGATGGGTGTAAAACAGCTGAACTGTTTGTCAGAAGTACGACATGTCACCATATTATTTATTTTTTTACCTTCTCTTGCTGCCAAATCAAATGTTACCAGTATTAGTAATGCAATTGAAGCCATTTATACTTTTACAACTGATACTGAAGGTAATTATACTATTTTACTCTCTATAATAAACAATATTAGATCCATATTAATTTAATAAGAAAACCATAACTTTCAAAAATTTTTAAGATAATCAACAATGGTGTCCAAAATTAAAATCCAAATTTACTTAACAGAATTTAATGAAATGTACTTCAAATATTAAATTTGCATATTGGAGAGTAAAAATCTTCAGTCAGCAAATTAAATAACTATTTAATAGCAATAAGAGATGAGAATTTTTTTTAATTTTTGTTTTAAGAAATGCATATAAAAATATTTATTTTGAATAAAATTCATACATAATGTCTCATATACCTTTATCTGATGTGGAAAGCTGTAGAAAAACTGGACTTAGATTAATTCAGGCATATGTTAAGAAATTTGAATATCTACTCAAAGATGGTTTCAAAACTGTAGCAGTAATTTTAAGAAACTAGTGAAATATAAAAATTTGATCAAAGTCACTCACAGATTATTACAGCTCAAGATGACCAGTATCTTTCATTAATAATGTGATAAATAGCAAATTTATAGGGAAACATTTTCTTCTAAAATTTTCTTTAGCTGATGACAGAATTATTTCAAGGCAAATTATTTATCAAACCTTTAATAAGATTAGTCTTTGTGCAAAGAAAGATACATGGTTTGTATCCTTCTATCCTATCTCACAGGAAAGCTCATTTAAATTAATGCAAAGAATACTATTTGTAGTGGCAAGGCCAGCATTCTTTTTAAAGAAAAAAGAGATTTACTTTTCAAAAGTGATTCTCAAAATGTTTTTTCATCTTGAAAGAATATGATTTCTCTAATAGCAATAAGATATACTTTTAGTAGCAGTGGTTTGCTGGTCTGGAGTGACATCATATTGAATGCCACATATCACTCTATATGTTTGAAAAAGAGATTCTTTATAGTACTTTGTTCAGTACTATAAAGATGAGATCTTTGAGTTCTGTATAATGTTTTTCTGGGGTGCTGTTAGCCCCAATGTATTTTTATAGACTCTAATGCTCATATGTATAAGGCTCAACTTATCAACAATTTTCATGAGATTGAAGATATTCAAAGGATAGATTGATCAATCAGATCTTCAGATCTTACTGTTAGCCTAGCTGAAATACATTATAGCAGTAATTCCAAAGTTTTCTGATTACACAACCCTTTATTAATAAAAAAAAATAGCAGACATTTCATACAACAGATGTATATAATGACAGGCAAAGAAATGCATACTCTTGAAAATAATCTAAGTGTACTCTTTCTATGTACACTTAGATTATTTTAGAAAATAGTATTACAGTTCATCAGTTCTTCCAAAAATTTCTATGATCTAATTTTTTTCTTCATTGAGGAATAGAATTTATTACTTTCAGAGCAAACCAGCAATCTTTTAATTAGCATGACTCATCATTGTGAGAGTTATTTAGCTATGAAAAGAGATTATATTCCCTATTAATTATCTAATCAAATGAAATCTGATATTTTATTTTTGAGTCCAGTGTTCTCGTGATCATGAATTATCAAAATAAATAAATACAATAGAGATTCAATTATCTGAACCACTCCCTCCCCAAAAAATTACAATATCTATTTTTAGTGCACTAATTGTTATGCTGAAGTATTATTCCTGCTATTTAATTATTCATTTCTAATTATTTATTTGAAGATATATTTATTATATACTGTAGAAATAGTTTTAATTTATCACTACAGAAGTTAAAAATCAAGTGCTGGCTTTAGCTACTTTGTGAACATTTTGGTTATTATTTACAAATAATTTCCTAAATTAATTAAAGTATATTTTATAATACTTCTTATTTTAAAATACACTAGAAATAATCTTGCTTACAATAATTAAATGTAAGCCTAATTTCACCTTTTAGTATAAATTGGGTTTTCTCATTTATGTTTGGTTATCTGAACTATTTGATTAACTGAACAAGTTTAGATCTAATTTGAATAATCGATACTTTACTGTATTATTATCTTCAAATAACAATTATTAGCCTTATAATATTAATATATGTATGCATGTTCATAAATTTTGTTAAATGAATTTTATTTATTTATTTTTTAAATTGATTTTTGTTCTTTAATTTTGGATACCAATTTATCAAGCATATAGAATTATCACTTGTTATATTATTTAATTTTCAATGAAATTCTTAATAAAAATATAATTTTTTCTAAAAAAATATTAAGATCTTTTATTATGAATTGGCATTTTATTTGATTATATATTAATAATATTTTTTATTTTGTTATAATACAAGAAATATACTACATTTCCTATTATCAAAGTATTCAAAATTATATTCAGATTATAAATATCTAGTTAAAAATTAATAATTTTTTTTTTAAAATATTCCTTTAGATGAAAATAAATTTATCACTAACAAAATTTTTCCATCAGTTTGTTTACTATTCAATATCAGAATTACAAATATAATGTCATCTTTATAAGTTTTTTTAGTTCTCATCAAAGAAAGAGTTTTTTGTCAAATGATATAAATTTTCAGTTATTTTGATAATTTAAATTACAAATTTTAGTTAAATTAATTTATCATAAAACAGAACTACAGAGATGAAGAAAAATTTATATAAAAAGTAAAATCCATACTCTGGTAATAATATCTTGCTATTATATTGTAAAAATTAATGAGATATTATGAAATAACTATGATATTATATGTTTTATAAGTATGTTATTACTTATAAAATTTTTAAAAAATGTTGAAATATCAATAATTATTTAATATTTTAAAATATATTTTATTCCTAGAATTTTGAAATGTATATAGTAGAATGTCCATGAAAATTTTTTAAAAATCTCTGTAAAAATTTAAACTTTTTTGGAATGTTATATTATTTATGTCTTATAGTATCTTGTAATTGAAAAGAGCTCAGAAAGAGCTGAAAACATTTTTACAAATTTAATGAAGTATGATGTTTATGTTGAAAATAAAAACCTGCTTTAGTGCTAAGTATTATAAATTAAGTATAATAATTGCAATAAAATTAATTTAACATTTTTACAACAGATATTTTTGCAACAGATTTGATATTACAGCAATTTATTATTATACTATTTTAATAATTATTTAATACAAAATTATAAAATCAATTTTAATTTTAAAAATAGTCAATTAAAGTATTCTGATAAACTTAATTATAGTAGAAGTTGTATATCATTATACATGAGATTCATTTGAGAATTTTAATTGTCAGTTCTATGATATTAGATTGTTTGATATCCAATGGATGCTAAGCAAATGAGATGCCTACCACCATATTCATGCATCTCATTGGTTAATTTTCATTGGATACTAAGCAATGAGATGCATACTGTAGTACACAACCTTAGTTAAGTGCAAACTTTATTTGTCTATCTTCAGATTACAGTCCTTAGGCCGGTAGCAAACTAGGCGATATCGGCGCAACCTGATCGGTGCCGACACTCGAGCAGAGACCATTCATCGGCACTTCATCGGTACTTGGTCATTTTGCGTCATCAATGGAGGCGTGGCCGGCGAC